>NWSH02000525.1:6388235-6405929 GCA_002382865.2 Heliothis virescens | reverse complement strand
TTCAATTTTCATTGAATTTTCATACGAGTGACACATAATTGTAGTTACGGAATCATCCCCCTGTTCTAAAACCCAGAAAAACACATAAAGGTAACAACAAAAAAAAATATACAAAACACGATCCAATTTCGTGCAAAATAACGGCAACTCCTACAATAATTGGGAGAGTGAGGCTCACGAGTAGTTACCCCAACTTATGACACGAGTTTCACTAGTGCTCATAGTTCTAATAAAATCTTATATAAGAGAGCAAAAAGAGACGAGGCGGGTGTAAAAACTGTAACACGACAATGTCGTCAAGCCACCCTGACCGCAAAAACTTTAATGGTTTCTTTTATCGGCCATTTGTGAAGCGTAATGGTCACCTCCTTTTGTTCCTAGCAGCTGTAATCTTTTAAGTATTGTTAAATTTTCATGTAAAATTCAATGGGGTAATAAATTCACGTGCATGCTCTTAGAGGACGTCGGATAATTTTACGGTGTGACTTATTAAGACTTATAGCAGTAGTGATGAGTTTAATATCGTAAGTTCTACGCGTGAACAGATGTGTATTGTATTTTTGCATAGCGAATTACTGTTAAAACTGTAAATAAAATACTCCGGAAATGGTCAAATTGGATGACTGCAAAACTAAATTTGGGGATATAAAAGTTTCTAATAAGTAAGCAATACAATTCTTTTACACCCTTTTGTTGAAAATAGGGACGTCATAGTATACCTAAATACAGTACATTATCCAAGCTTAGTATAACAATTTTCGTAATGGACCTACAATCAGATAGGCGTTCATCTGTCAAGAACATTTGTATCTGCAAGCACCTAATCTCTTAGACGTAAACAATACGCTACTATTACTAGCATTAATCTAGATTAAGAATCCTTCTAGATATGACATATAGTCACAGACTTGAACGACCAAATTCTAAATTGATCAAATGTATGTGTATTGTATATGTGTCGCAGTAAAATAGTTATAGCCGTGATATAGTTATATCCCTAGGGATATGATTATATACCGGAACATAGTTATAAGAAAGCGAGCTAAGCGCTAAAAGTTAGGTTTTAATGACAAAAACGAATCGCTGTAAATCCGACTCCACGTAGTCTTGTCTGCCCTACCCCTAGAGTGTAATTCAAAATCGCGTAGGCGCGGAGGGGCGAGGCGGGCCGCGAGTTGAGGAGCTGGTGGTTGTAAAACTCGCCACCGCGGCTGAGGCTGGCCGGCGGTGCCGGCCAGCAAGCCGAAGCTGCGGTGGTGAGCTTTAAACCTATCTGCGACGATAAACTCGCGTGGGACCGCCGGAGCCCCGCAGCGCCGGAGCCGTGACAGAAAACATGACTGTTGCATGATGTATGCTTGCTATGTTCCGGTATATAATTATATCCCTAGGGATATAACTATATTACGGATTTATCTNATATGCATACAATGTATTTTCTAGCCAGTATTTCAGCATAATGTTTCTAGAATTTAATTAATTTAAATTTCGAATTATCCCACAAAGCTACACAATGAAACTAAGCAACAATGCGAGGGTATGCTCAACAAATGAAGTGTTCTAAGCAGACAGTAAATTCTGGAAGCACATTCATCCGCTTTTGCCGTCACTGTACGTTATACCCTGACACGCATTCAGTGGATTAAGCTTTGCATATTCCACGGCGCCGCCTGTACTACCGAACCTAACTCTGATTACATATGCAAGTGACGCAATAAATTGCCGAGTTAGCAACGGACACTTGCACTTGGTTTTATCTATGCGTTGTTGTAGATACGGGATAGTTCGGGAAGTTTGGTGTTAGGCTGTGTTACCTTAAACTTTTTGTTTTCTGTTTTTGAAATAACTTTCTGGTTATATTGGTAAAGAGGGTTGTAGTTCAAGTACATTATAAAACAATGTAATGGAGTGAAAAACTAGATTTTTTCCTCACATGAAGATTCGTTTTACTTTTGATATGTAGAAATCGACAAACTGTAGAAGAGAGAAGAAAGGAGTAGAAGTTGCAGTTATGTTTTGAGTCTTCTGAAATATATTTTTAAAAGTAGATAAAATAACTAGAAGTCGCATTTCCTCCAATAACTTGTTGATAAAACTACCCTCTATCAGTTAAACAAATAACTTGCTTATAGAGCTGTTAATCCATTGTTATCGTCGTCCTTAAAAAACCTTCTCGGTTTTATCCCCCCCCCCGTTAGATCCACGTGTCGTTATAAAGTACGGAACAGACCATTTGAGCCCGCTACTAGGATAACATATTATAAGGGATACTGGCTGTTATTTTTATAGCAAGTACCCCTAGTGGACTACAAATCAAGATAACAAGCAAAGATATAGTCCAGACGGAAATATTTACACATAATTCTATGTTTGTTTTATTCAGTGCTGAATACTCATTTAGGGTAGATACGAGTACTCCACGAGAGTTTAGCCTCATTTTTATATCGTAATATGTTCTAAGTATTATTTGCTTGTAAGAAAAGTTTTCCCATGAGAACGTGTAAAAATATTTTACTATATTACCTAATCCATCTTCTGGTTAGGGATGTATTTAGACTTATAAAGAATGAAATGAATATGAACTGGTGGTCCACTTGTGTTAGCAGACCTACAAATTGCACATTATTTTATACTTATGGCTTTAAAATCCTAATAGTCTAAAAACTGTCTGATGAGCCTCCCTCCTCTATAATAATCGCAATAAGCAAGACTTTAGTCCGTAGATCGTTTAATCAGCGTGGGTTTTATTTAGCTCCGATAATAATTTCTCCCAATACCACCTACAATATCTTAATCCCTAATCCCTTTATCCCTAGGAAAATATTGGATTTTTACAGCGTCTATTAATAATTTAAAAATACGGATCGGGTCTGGCAAAAACAAGTAATAAAATTCTTAGTTAGTAGCGTTTTCTTTGTAAACAGCGATTCACGTTTCTTCAATAACTTCAAAACGATGATGACTTCAGACGGGTGTGGTCACTTACCAGACCGTTAGGGCTTCTAGTAATCCTGCTGATTTATGGTTGTAGACTTCCTGGTATGGCTTTAGTACTTTGTATGGGGAACTGGACACAATTACTAGTAGGTTCTTAAGGCACGTCAGTTACGTGAACAAAAGACATAGGTAATACGAGTCAAAACGATTCCTTAGGGTCATGGCACATTGTACCGGCACAGCTCCAACCCGGCAAATAACGTGTCATTTAAATTTGAACATTAAATCGTATGACGTATGATGTATTTCATAACGTCAAAACAAAAAAGCCAATGGCGGGCTGTCAGCGCGCAGTTTCCTATCTTACAACTCACGTTGTTATGAAATATATCATACGTCATACAATTTAATGTTCAAATTTAAATGACACGTTATTTGCTGTGCCGTGACCGTGCCGGTACAATGTGCCATGACCCTTAATCGGTTTGAAATGGTAAGATTCTGTAGCAACGTATTAATGAACCTCGATTAATTAGTCATTCGTTATAGGTAAAGTCGTAATGAACGCGTGGAGCCCTGACTTTAGTTGTGTTTGTCTTATTAAACAAGTTAATTGTTTGGCTTCTGAGTGGACTGTACAAATCATTGAGAAATACAGAACTTTAAAAAATACTGACCAAGTTATGTAACACATGTGCCTACTATTGATAGTTATAATCCCTACTTATCTATATCTATACTTCTATACTAATATTATAAAGAGGAAAACTTTGTTTGTTTGTTTGGTTGTAATGAATAGGCTTAAAAACTACTGGACCGATTTTAAAAATTCTTTCACAATTCGAAAGCAACATTATCCACGAGTGACATATGTAGGCTATATTTTATCCGGTTACGGGCAGTAATTCCCACGGGATGCGAGTGAAACCGCGGGAAAACGGCTAATAATATTATAAATGCGAAAGTAACTCTGTCTGTCTGTTACGCTTTCACGCCTAAACCTGTGAGCCGATTTTGATGAAATTTGGTACNAACATTATCCACGAGTGACATATGTAGGCTATATTTTATCCGGTTACGGGCAGTAATTCCCACGGGATGCGAGTGAAACCGCGGGAAAACGGCTAGTATTATTATAAATGCGAAAGTAACTCTGTCTGTCTGTTACGCTTTCACGCCTAAACCTGTGAGCCGATTTTGATGAAATTTGGTACAGAGATAGAATAGACCGGGTACGGGATAATAATACCCTCCGGAAGCGGGCGAAGCCGCTGGCAGAAGCTAGTATGTTATAATTAAACACAGTACATGAAGCAGTTACAACAGTGATTTACAAATGTGTTTATTTGCAGTCAATAGCTAAAATAGGATATCGTGGTTAGCTTAACCACAATGAGAGGTCAATTTGTCTGTAGCGTGACGGTTTAATTATCTGGACTAATATGTTATTGACTGTTTATTTTTCGAATCAGTTTCGTATATATTTTACCGCTTATAATTTTAGCAGGCATCTGTGTGTGTGTGTGCTTGTAGTATAGACAACAGCAGGTCAACCTACAAGAATCTGGCAAATTTTTAATACATTAACCTTCAACGATTGTGATAAAGTTGAAAATCTATTTAAGAAATTTGACAGATTGTGGTAATTTGATGTGCTGGCCTCTGCACAATAAGACGTATATTTCAAACTAAATTTATTGGCTTTTGAAAAATACTTTACTTAACGTCTAAGAAAACCAAAAAGACAAAGTAATACATATCTAAAAATAATACAATTCTGTATTTCTTTGCGACGAACCGATATATCTCCCATTCTTGTAACTAATAAAAACAGTGGGGATTTGTGTTTGTTCTGCAAACATTGATCTATGGAGCTTTCCCTTTGTTTATTATAGTTATAGAAAAAACAAAGTTGATATAAGTCTGTCAATAACCGCCATATGACGAAAATGAATGCTATAAGATAACGCTATAAAGTCCCTCAAGTGTGGGGTGTTAATTAATTAGGTTGTGCCAATGGTTCCTGGGTTCCGGAGATAATGAAAAACTTTGATATTGGTGGAAATCACAGATACGTGCAACTGGTGTTCTTTTTAATATGAAGTTTTAAATATTTTGTTTATTGGTGACTCAATCGTGATTGTATCTATAGCTGTTACTTATTGGTCATTATTTCTTATTGATTTAAATAGATTATTACTAATCACGCGTCAAGAATGTTAAAAAGTCAATATTTTGTATAATTGAGAAGTCTGGTTTCAGTTGTCTTTATTTGAAACGTCGGTAAACTATTATGCCTAATGCAAATAGGTATAGTATCCAAACTATCGCTTTTATTTATTACTTAGATTGGCCCATAAAACAACGCCAAACCATGTTTGGCACAAGTTACAATTTGGCACTAATTGTAAATATACCGCTGTTTATGAACCAAGATTTAAATATACAAATATATAAGAATTAAATTAATATAAGTACAGTTTTTTCAAATGATTTATTACGGTAAAATTACACAATTGAAAACACATGAATTGATCAGTTATACCATGAAGTCGTTAAGTACTTACCTATGTGTAGATACGTAAATGGCAACTTAGTAAAAGATATTTCTAGCCGCTCCTGTGGAAAATCAAAAACAGTGTAGGCAACATAAAGAATGTGTGGTTAGTTTTACAATGTCTTGTTTACGGACGGTAATTGGCTATTTCAGCGCACATTAATATCACCGGCCAGTGTCCGCTGTCCCGCATCACTCCGTAACGACCTGCCGGATAATAACATAATATGGCGACCCAAGCTCTCTCTGCTGATTAACTTCTCAATAAGGCAATTCATCCAAAGAACAACTTTATTACTTTCAACTTCTCCGTTCAATGCGAGAAGGTCGTGGAAATTCACTCGCACAATGGGCCCAATTACAGAAATCGTAAAGATTCGACAAATTTCACCAGTTTTCATCGTTTTTCAACACTTAATCTACTTTTGCAGAATGTCGGATATAATTATGGAAGTTTATGAATGCCAGAAACATTATTGCTGGAAGGTATTTGTATAAGAACGGTAATAACGCGTTCACGTGTGTGCGTACAATATTCTGCCATTCGGCTTTGTGTAAGCCCCGTACAATAATTCTTATGGCTCATAAAGTTGTGCAAACTTATTATAGAAGGTAATAGCTTTGTTTACTTTTGTTTACGTGTACTTACCACGAGTGGCATTTAGCATGCAGCAGGAGAAAATTATAGTTATAAATGTGATGTCCATGTAGTGCGCGCGCTTGTTAGAGCTCTTTTCTTTTACAGCGAGAGCGGCCACACCCGAACATAGCCGAGCCAACACAATGTAGTTACAAGTTAAGACACGTCTCCTCTATTATTTATAAACGTTGTTTAAGCTTGGCGAACATTCGCCGGAAGAATTACACCTGATTTAACTGGGACGCTGGTAGTTTTCTTCTCTTAATAAGAATTCTACACTCATTGAGAATGAAAAAGGAGGAGTTTATTAGCTCTTCGTCTTTTATGAGGCACCTAAAGGTAGATGGGAAATGTGCCTATGTAGATAGGTACTACTAATACATTTGAAAGTAATGTGCTTATAAGGCTTATTAAAAACTTTTGTATTTAATTGGGCATTAACGTCTTTCCAGATATCTGTAATAAAATATTATAAAGCTTAGCAGTTAGTAACACTAAATCAGTCGCCACAGGTTGTGTCGACCCCTACTGCCACAATTAATTTCTGTAACACTTTATACTCTAGTAGTTAACTATAGTATTTTTTACCTTTTCAAAATTAAATTCACAGTAGAATATTTCTAATTAGCACCAAGATTACCTGCATAAGATTATCTGTATAAGATTATCTGTATCTTGGTAAATAAATCCAATCACCATTCCCGTTTTCCTGGCGCTGTATAATCGTGTAAAGGAACGTTTGAACAGTCGCTGCAGTAGAATATCTAATGAATTTGTCGTGATGAAGCCGCTGGATGTTAGGCGCCTCTATACACTCTCGTTAACTCAACGATTGTTGTAAGTGCCGCGAATCTCTGCTTTGTTTTATAACACCACAGACGAAACTGTAATTTGTCAAAAGATTCAACTAAATGCTTATCCATTATCTTTACATGAAACGCTTATGTTTAACGATTATATTCCCGGTTTGTTCCGGGAGGTTTAATGCGTTGGGTATTGAGCTGAGAAACGTATATTTGATTGAGGATTTTAATGCTTGGAGCGTGTAACTTTGAAGCTTTTAAATTACTGCTTCGCAACAACTAGCTGTATAACTCTGTCACTACAGTAAATTGTATATAGATATCTATTTACAGAATAAACGGCATTTCATGGAAATAAGTTGCACAATCAAGCCGGTTTTGAATTCGATGTTTAATACATTCTGTTTAATATACGGAAATTGATACAGCATACAGTACTGGATTTGCGTTAGATGCACATCGAGCCTTTTCAGGAAGAACGTCGTAAGCGCCAAAAATTCCAAAATACTGTTTTCATATTAACCGTTAGATCTACTGATTTTGCATCTTTTAGCACTAACTTTAGTGTTCAAATTCGAAATGTAACTATTTTTTTTTAATTTCGAATTTTTTATTGTAAGTTACAACTCAACCAGTTTTATTAATGTAACCTCCACCAACTGACTGATCGTAAGTATAGTACCTGTCGCTTACGATATAATACTAGGTTAATAATTTTATTGCCAGCATCCTACTTGGTACTTACGTTATTATTTCATGCAGAAACATGCAAGTTTTGTGGAAAGACTGACTATAAATTTTCTCATTCCTGGACACACCATGATGCCAGTAGACTCTGTGCATGCAACAATTGAGGGATTTATACAGAAAATAACTATTTACGCGCCATCTGAATGGCCAACTTTGATTGGAAATGCTCGGACTAATCCTAAAAAATATGAGACAATTCTTTTGAAAAATAATGAAATTAAATATTGGAATTCCTATGCAACAGCCTTCTTACCAAACAAAATTAAAATACAAACAAGTAATACAAACAAGTCTATCTTAAATACGAATATAGTGGACCCGAACAAGCTGTTGATGTCAAAGTCAAATGTTTTTATTTCAAATAGGCCTTTGCAGGCTCCTATGAAACGTCACACTAGTTGCACGGTTCCAAAAAGTTGGTCTCATGGAGAAGAGCCGGCAAGAGACTCCATAGACACTTTTTTTTTAAGGTAATATGCTCACAAACATGCTATTACATAACAATAGTAGGCTGATAAAATTATACAATGCAAATGAAAGTTAAACTGTAAATCTATATAATCCAAAAGGAGAAGAAAAAAAGTCGTTTAATTGCCAGGGAAGCCACATATGCGGAGATGAGTTAGCGCCATATATCTTTATCGTCAACGAAGTCCTGAATTTTGTAACAAGCTTTTTTAATCTCTCTTGATGTCTCCCTTATATTGAGGCCTAGGCAGAATCAACAAGCAATTCGTGAACCTAAAACTGCTTATACTGAAAAAATGTGCGAAAAAGGTATCATACCAGAAGTTTATACAAAAGAATATCTGGATTTGCCCTGCGATAGAAATACAAGAGACGTTTTACCTGAGATTGATGAAGACGAAGACTGATTTATGTCTCTTTGTATTTATTTTTTTATTAATAAAGCTACTTCACTTAGAAATACTTTGTATTTTTTACTTTATTGTATTTCTGACTTTTTTCCTCCCTTTCTCTGCCATAGTATCTAGTAAAAACAGTTTAAAACAAAAATCACAAAAAAAAATTCTACTGTTTTATGGTATTTAAGAATTATCGTAATCGACATACTCTACCTAATAACGATCATCAATTTTATCTAAAGCGACAAATTAATGTGATTAAAGAGTACTGAGTCAAATCTTAAGATTTGAATTAATAGGGAGGTGCCCAAATAATACCAAGTAAAAATTTCAAATTTATAGTATAAATATTTTGAGAAATATTTAAAAAAAACCTTCTCCTGTAAAATATGCAAAATGGCGGTTACGATCTTCTTCCTGAAAAGGCTCGACATTACAAACCGTTTCCGACGTGTTTAAATTTCAAATGAAATCTCAATATTCAATTTGGAATTCATTCCGCTTATACTTACGTGAGGAAAATAGGAAAAGAAAAAAATGCTAGCGTATGCAAAAAGTCTTTATGCATTTCAAGGGTTCCGTAACCGCGGAACAAGATGGTGGAATTGAAAATAAGGCCCTTGTTATTTGGAGTACATGTGGAGTGGCATACAAAGGGGAACATTGTCTTTGGTTCGTCGTTATGCGTCGCTCCAGACGTCTGATAACAAACCACGGGTTGAGCACTCCAGCGTAAAAGTATTATTTTGTTACCCGGTTAAGTTTGCCGCTGTGAAGTGGGTTGCGCTTGTTTATGTCTCAAATGTTCTGTTTTTGAAATGTTGAGCGATTATATGTATATGGAACGGCAGTGTATGAATTGAATTACTTAGAAACTAATATTTAAAAGTATTCGGAACGTTACCGAGAAGTGGTACCAACCATATATGACATGTCGTAAGTAAATATGTAAGTAATCCACAATACATTCGTAGTGTGCCTGAATACCTGAAAAGTATAAATAAAATAAGATATAGGTATATCTGTATTCTGAAACTGTGTATACAATCTGCGAAAAAAAAATGTCCATTTATATAAGTCTAAGTACATTTATGTTTTTTGTTAATATTTAGTTGTTAGATATAATGTATAATGATAATGAATGAAATATCTATATAATGACAATAATTCCTCAATCTTAAGACAAGCATCAATATCATGTGCAACTATGAGAATCCACATCTGATGTGTGAATCTATTTCAATAGGTAACCTATACCGATCGCAGATGTGTTATATTGAAATCATTTCCTGTGAATAATAGCTCGACCACCATGCTTATAACTAAATATACTATATCTACCACACGTATGTAGGTATGTACATTACGGGTTATTGGATCAGCCGCAATGCAATAACAACATAGGTTAGTAAAGGATTGATATTATTAATAATTGGCGGAAATTCTTGGAATTCCATATTTTTACTGAAATGCAAGTCCTTTGTCATATAGCGTTCGATATAACTTGCTTTATACACAGGGATGCCTGTGAAATTGACCAAAGCGAATGGAATTTTGTGTACATAGGTCCACAAAATTAGGAATTGCCGAATCTCGAATATAAACTAGAATCCTATTTCACAGAACGTTATTATTTTGTTTGTTGTGCCCAGGATTCCATAAAATACGGATCAACTAATTGGCATATTGCATACTTACCTATATCTAAAGTTCAAATTAAACAATAGGTATATTTCTATATCTATCCGTTTTTGCGATTAGAGGTTGTGAAATAATTTATATGGAGCTAATTCCAAAATGCAAACTCTAGAAAATCAACGTATAAACGAAAATAAACTAAAAAAGTTACTACACATAAAATTGAAAAGATTCATTAAATTTAATAAAGATAAGTACTACTTGGATAAGTTTTTACGTTACTATTGCTATATTTTAATGGTATTGAGAAAGTATCATAAAATCAAAAAAGATACCTACTTAAAATTTTCAATAACATATTTAAAAAATATTATATAACTATAAAAACTTGTACAGTTAGATCGCACCTCACAAAGGATCGTCTAGCGGCGTCCACAGGAGATAATTATACAAAGAGAAGCTAATTACAAGCGAGATATTAACCGTGGTGTAATCAAAGCGATGTTTAATATCACATATTATATTGCCGCATATACACACCTCGTATCCACTATGTTTTAGATACGAGCACGATTTTACTGCTCAAATTGTAATATTCATTCATTAGGTAATCTAGACGTCTCGTATAGCTTCTAACATAGATTGCCTCTCAAATGTATTTGAACATCAACCTCCTTAAATATAATACCTTCACCAGAATTTTAGGGTAGCTAAGAATTTGTTACGATCCATTAAAAAAAAACCAAAATATCGAAACCTTTAATGACAGCTATTGATGCTCCCTATGATATCTATACCTACTAATATTATAAAGCTGAAGAGTTTGTTTGTTTGTTTGAACGCGCTAATCTCAGGAACTACTAGTCCGATTTGAACAATTCTTTCAGTATTAGATAGCCTATTTATCGAGGTAGGCTATAGGCTACATTTTATTCGGGTGCGCCGAGTAGTTCCCATGGGACGCGGGTGGAACCGCTGGCAGAAGCTAGTGATGAAATAATGTGGAGGGATGAAACACATACAACGAAGAGCATGTTATGTATGAATGTAGATCAACGGAGAGAGAGAGAACGGCCAAGAAATGAGGGCAAGTTGGTGGGCGCCTGCCTTACGTCAACTTCCTTGGAAAATCTGTTTTTGGTGGACCCCACCTAGAAGTTGACTCAAAGGTGATAAGTAGTATGCACTGGGTCCGAGGTTCCATTAGTCGCCATCCAATGGATGATACGGATCAGCTCTATTCAAAACCGGGAGCTACATGGCTGAACTTACTTCTTCCAGTATTAATGTAAAACACATACGTTTGAACTGTTCAAAACTAATGATAAATGGAACACGGGTTTGAAGCAGACTGATACACGCGACATCGCGTTTTGTGTCATAGCAACACAGTTCACTGCTTATAATGTACAGTGCTTTAGTATTTGCAGGCATAACATGCTATATTTGACCACAATTAACCTGTGTTATCGAAGCCTGAAATAATAGTTCAAATTAGAGAAGGATTTGTACAAAAACTTTTTTACGTTAATTTACTGGTAGAAACTGTACTGACTTATATTTTCAACTAGCTTCTGCCAGCGGTTTCACCCGCGTCTCGTGGGAACTACTGGGTGCACCCGGATAAAAAGTAGCCTACAACCTTTGTCGATAAATGGGCTATCTAACACTGAAAGAATTTTTCAAATCGGACCAGTAGTTCCTGAGATTAGCGCGTTCAAACAAACAAACAAACACTTCAGCTTTATAATATTAGTATAGATTTGTAATATATCTGCTGTACATTTCCCAATTTGTATAAAGCTCATCTTATAATCGTGTTAACTGTGGTTATGAAATTAATATTACTGAGCGCTCTAATAATATTTCAATTAAAATTTTACCCCACTCAATTTAGACCCTCGTAAAACTTACGCTTACAGCTGGCCACTTTCCAAATGTTACTCATAATTATTATTTTAGGTATTAAATATTAAAAATAAAGTTACGACGTAATTATTTGTTGCAAACTGTAGTTTGTCGCTGTAGTAACAAAATGTCGGCCTTACTTTAAGCCTGTTAGTGCGAGCCTTCCGTGGCGAATATTCCTCATATGCAGGGAAATAAATCATACGTACACTATATCCTCCAGGGGTCTTCGGCGACTTCCTATGTACGGGAAATTGCATCCGAGTCCCTTATAGCGATAATTTATTAATTTGTCCTCGCATACAGGGGTCGTTCAGGCTCGCCCTGATGAATTATTAACTGCTGGTCCGACAATCTGACGATGAAAAGCATTATATTACATAAATCTTATGATACATTTTATGGTTGTTCGATAAATCTCAGAAGGTACAGATGAATCAGTGACTGAGAGTGGTTGCTATTTTGCTAATTCGAATTCCGTATGTCATGTATCAAAATTAATTATCTTACATTACGTACAGATTATTATTTATTTATTATTATAAATCAATCTCTTCTATGTTGTTTAGTATTCCTCAGTGCCACGTCATTTCTTTAGAGCTATTCAAAAAAATAACGAGCAGTTCTGGAGAATTCTATTCTACTCCTGTTTTCTCTTTGAAATGTTGCATTTTATCCTTTTTAGATACTATTGCAGTTCCTACTGCATGTTCTTTATAATATTTTGTAAAATATTAAAAAAAAAAATGATTAGGCTAGTTATACAAGAAATAGGAACGTTACTATTGAGATTTTACGAAATCTCAATAGCATAGTACGTGGTTACTAGCATCGCAATAACACAACACTCAATATCCGAGTATCCGTCAATAAGGTTAAGGATCCCTATAAACCATAAGGCGACAGTTTACAAATCCCCGACCATCCCCCGTAACCTCATAGGCTACATGTGATCCCCGATCGACTTACATGGACGAGATACTTTCTCCTATTCCCTTTTGAGAATGAACGAAAGATTGTTCTTTAAACTTTGAAGAAAATATAATGCAGTGTGTTTTGTAAGTTAAGAAGAAAGTTGATTCGCAATAGATTCGCGGCATGTAAGAATATATCTAATAGTTTAATTAGAGAGCTTGAACTACTGTACCAGCACATTTTCACGTCAAATATTCTCTAAAAAATCATCAATAAAATCACAGCATCTCTAAAAATGTGAACGTTTCAACGCTTCGTAATCTGGAATAGAGGAACGATGATAAACAAACTTCCCAGAAACACAACAACCATACAGAGTACATCTTTTGTCTACAAAATATAATTATTGCTGACAGAACCATCAATAAGATACGCCAGACAATTTCATCACACATCGCAAACCAGACACCATATTATGGAAAACAATTATTTTGACGCGACGAATTCCAAAGGGTGACACGTTACATGAAACATGACAATGCATCGTATATAATAATATGCAACTGTACTACATGTAGCCACGTGGACAATGCATTCCTTTACAATGTTGCGTTCATTTATAGTTTGTATTAAATGAAATTGCAGTGCAATACACTAAATTAAAACGAGAAAGGTGTTGGCGGACGGAATTGAACGAATGTAGCTAAAACTGCATTACTACAGTATTCCGCGTGTTTTATTTTTAGTTTCTAGAAAAAACTATTACATTAACGCCTCTAAACCACAATAAGTGTTCTTTTATCTTTACTTATCTATAATAGCTTATGGATTTGTGATGTGGAGAGCTGGTCACATAAATCACGTTCATGTTTATCTTAATAGAACTTTAATTCCCACTTGATACACTTATATCGGTAACAACATTATTAAAGGAACTGATTGCAGTGCTTAAACAGCTTTGCATATCACCATTGTTAACTTAATAAATGAGAAAGACAGCACAACTTTTAAAAATGTTATATAGGATCACAGGAATCAATTTATAACGTCAATTGGACAGCGCGGTGCGGTGGGGTCGGCGCGACCTAAGCTAGAGTGGCGGCAATCCGTCAATGTCCGAAGTAAAGCCCCTTAAATGCGTTCTTAAATACGGCAGCCGCGGCCGCCCCGAGCCCACGGTCCAGCCCACGCCACTGTCCACTCTGCTGCTCACAGCGATCGATAACATCCTTCCATATAAACCTATGGCGCTCTTGTTTTCACGTACGGATTATAGCATTAACCCAGGATTCATCGACATTCATTTATTCTATAATTGAATTTAAGCTTTGAGGACTTGCCTCCGAACTCCGGTCTCATATCTCCTCAATATTATTTTCTATTCAACATTAAATTATGTAACAGAACTTTCCATAATACAAAACATTTTATATCAAATAAGTACTATACAAGCAAAAGGATCACTTCAAACTTAGTTCGTATATTTCATTTCCTCCACGTAAAAGGGTACGACAGCAAATATTATGAAGCACTCTAGTTATATTCTATTTACACAATCTTTATGACTTGTATGAAGTTTGTTACCTAAATCCCTTTCATAAAGTTTTGTACACTGTCGAATTTAGCTCAAGTTTACGACGTGAAACCTAATTTACCGATATAAGCGCAGAGCAAAGAATAATGCGGTGTCTGTATTCCGAAGATAGGTTGAATGTGCAAGAAATGAGCAAATAAATCAATTACACACCGGCAGGCGGCGCCACGGGAAATAATTGGATTTGTACTCAAGCGCCCTGGGGGCCGATCGCCGGTTTATTGTCTAACATTCCTCGATTTCACGGAAAAAACTGACAGCGCTTGAAACACCAGATATCTTCGTGAGAAATTAGATATCGAGTTATACGGAGAAACTGTTGTTCATTTGAACGAAATCCCTTTTGTTTTAGCTACTTCTATCTAAATAAATTCCCAGACGCGCGGGGTCTCCAACATCACAGTAAATTGTTTCATCAGTAATCTCGAGAGTTATTTAATTAAAACTGTTACATGTAAGTCATAAAACTAAGCCTGAAATCTTTGTCGCAGACGCGCCACCGAATAGCTGTGAAACTTGACTCCAACTTATACCTACATTCGTTAAGTAACAAGTGTTGAAGTTTTAACTACACTTCATGAGATTATACCGACGACATTATACACTAACTGTATTTTGGATAGTAAATAAAATTGGATTTTCTAAAATGAGGGTGGCATTCTTCTTGGGGTAACATGGCATGAAGTTTTGGTAGAAATTGTTGGGAATATGGGCAAATCCTAGGCCGTGCCGACGTTGACGATAATTGTTGTTAGTTTCGCTTATACACTCTGAACCTAAACCCGAAAATCTGAAGGAATGTGGAAATCAGATTTCCACAGTTTGAACCCATGTAAAGATGCGTTATTTCGTCCCGTAAACATAATCATCAACTAAATAGATTGACTAAACAAATCTTACAGAGGAGATCGCGAAAAAATCAAATCAATTTTCTAAAGGCGCTCCCGCTGTTATCACAAACAATAGAAGTCGGAAGATGGTCGGAAACAAACACGGAAGCTCGTAGAATCTTTTGACTTTATTATACCTTTACGAACTCTCATAATAGAAATTCTAAACTAGAACAGTTGATAACTATAATGTGAGTTAACTGTAGTTTTCGTGCTGCATCGTTACATTTTACAGGTCTCCGGCTATTTCTCTAGACTGGTGTAACATTCAATTACTTTTAAACTGTACGTAGTTAGCATGCGTAACTTTAACTGCAGCTCGTTATGAGATTTGATTTAATGTTATGAGATGAAAAGCCAATGATTTTCTGTTTATTTTTGAACTTTATTAGAAAATAATCCTATAGGTGCCATACTTTGTGGTTCCAGATAAAGTTCTGATAGCTAACCGATAGATAATGCCATGGAAAAACAGTCAGAATTAAAAACATTCCTTTAGCGTTATCTCTCAGATTGCTATCTAGAACTTGGCCGTTATATTATAATTTACCTAACCTTAATGCTTGATCCCAGTTTGTAATCCCTTTGTTTTTCTATACGCCAGAATTGCGTATTCTGAAAACTTTGATTCCTAATTAGAATAATATTATATGGGAGATAATAACAAGTTTATGGTAATTATTTTATATTATTTCATCATACAGAACACGTGTGATAATTTTCCCCTTGATCATCTAATTCTTAAGGTCAAATTGACGGTCGTTCTATAAACAATCCCACTGATAATCTAATAACCCATAAGTTATATAGATATCGATGGTAAACAAAACCTATCTATACTTAATATATAGAGAGGAAAGGTTTGTTTTTTTTGTGTGTTGGTATGTTGGTTTGCACCGAATAGGCTCCGGATCTACTGAACCGATTCGAATAATTCTTTCGCTGTAAGGGGGCTACGTTCTTTGCGGTGAACATGGGTTATAATTTCATTCAGGTAAAGAAAGAAGTTTCCCCGGGATGCGAATGATTAGTCATCTATAATAAGTTTATAATATGTACTAATATGAGTGCTCAGAATAAATTTATCTTGAGTTGTTTTAGCATTTTCGTCAATATCTATACTAATATTATAAACCTGAAGAGTTTGTTTGTTTGAACGCACTAATCTCAGGAACTACTGGTCCGATTTGAAAAAATATTTCAGTGTTAGATAGCCCATTTATCGAGAAAGGCTATAGGCTACTTTTTATTCGGGTACGCGCAGTAGTTTCCACGGGAAAGCGGGTGAAACCGCTGGCAAAAGCTAGTCATTTATAAACTTTCAACTGCGATTCCTGAAAAGACTAACTTCAAATAATAATTGTATAGAATTTTCACTTCTAACGTTCAGAAAGTCCATTCCTGTATCTGAAACTAGTTTGATAATAGAACAGATTAAATTATTATTTGATAACATGCATCACATCTAACCAAAGACTATAAAACCACTTGACTGCGCATATAGTGCCCCCGCGCTCACCAAACATTAGAGTTTTCACGCTTATATAGGCTATGATCCTAGTAAGAATCTTTAGTTGTGACCAAGTCTATGACCTCTGCACACGCAAAATTATTACAAATTATTGTGGGTTTTATTTGGTTAATAAAATAAAAAAATGCCATCATGCGCGTTGAAATGGTGTGGGAAACATTCCAGGACATCTAGTTACAAAAAGTGTGGCATAACTTTTCATAGATAAGTAAACAATACCAAAATTTGCGTTTGATTTAATTAGATTACGAAATTCCCCAGGGGTCTATTTAAAATGGTGGTTGGTGAACCGCGCGCCCGCTCGTTGATGTCTTTTGGGAAAGTCCCTTTCTTTCATTAAGAAATTGTAATGCGTTTATCTCTTTCTTGCCCTTTGTATTCCTATCGAAGAAATTTGTGCTGCTATCTTTATGGATGAAGTCGATATCGACAATTATAAATATGAAATAGAATCAACAAATCATTTGATTGAATTGGCGAGATGCATCATTCAGAAATATGTAGACGCTCGATTTTCATCATTTACAAAAAACGATCAGAACCCTTAAACACTACGAAAAACGTATACCAAATTAATCCATTTTAAAAATTAATAATTTTCTTATACAGTTGTATTTTTTTAATAGATTAATTTTGATTAAATATTCGTATAAGATTTTTATTGA
>NWSH02000525.1:6362353-6379987 GCA_002382865.2 Heliothis virescens | reverse complement strand
ACACACTGTGTACTTGTCATATCAGCGATATCACCATGATTCTCCCTGATCCTCAACCACGAACGGGCTGTACATCCAGAATGGCTAGAATTCTGACTTTTACAGTGAATTCAAATAATCATAATGTGGTAGTATACAGTTCAAGTTTAAATTGTCAAAGACTGTATAACGGTGTTATGTACAATGGTTGTAAACATAGTCATTTTGACTTACTTAATGTAAAGCCTAAAATCTATACTAATATTATAATGCTGAAGAGTTTGTTTGTTTGAATGCGCTAATCTCAGGAATTACTGGTCCGATTTGAAAAATTATTTCAGTGTTAGATAGCCCATTTATTGAGGAATGCTATAGGCTACTTTTTATCCGGGTGCGCCGAGTAGTTCCCATGGGACGCAGGTGAAACCGCTGGCAGAAGCTAGTTATTAATAACTAAACTACCTAAGGATGTACGTTTTTATTAACACGCTTTTTTTGTTATTTTTCTAAAGAAAGATTTATCGACTATGAGTCAAGTCACAAGTTATTAAGTTAGTTCTTTGATAAATTAAAGTTTTTTTAATAAATAATAAAAAAATAACACCTTTAATTGGCTTTTTAATTTCCTGTATGAATCTACCCCATGCCGTACGAAGGTACCCCACCTATTGTACGAACGTACCCCATACGTGGGGTACGTTCGTACAAATTACCTTATCACAGATAAATGGCTATAACCCTTTAACCTTATGACATATAACTTTAGAACTTTTTTATAACAAACTACAATATATTTGCTATACTTAGGTACATTAACTAGATAAATTCGACAATTAATCATGACGCAAAAAAAAATATCTAAAAACTGTACGAAGGGTAACCACCTTCCCCTACTTATTAATAATATATTTTTGGTTTTAAATGTCTCGCTAAAATAAACTATGGATCAGACTAATAAAATAAGCTCGAGAGTTTTTCAAATGTCTGTATGTTTGATAGAACTTGGCATTAAAAATTAAGTATTGATAAAGCAGAATAACATAATAGGCTCCTATTTATCCATATGCGGAAAGAAGTTCCTTCGGGATGTAGATAAAACCGCCGATGCGATATTATAAATAGATTTAAGTTGAATTACATCCTAAATAAACTAAAACATACTCGTATATTTTACGTGTTTTATATTAACCTTCGGAACGCCTTAGGGAACTTATGAAACAGGTAAATATTCAGATTAATAACCCGGTGCCGTCGGGTAAAAAAGGGTTCATTGATTTCGATAAACATAACTTTGTATTGTTTTTAATATTCTATTATTGTATTCCACGTGATGTTTAAGGAATGCTTAAATAATTATTATCTCTCTTGACTGTGGAATTCAATAATCTATCTATCTCTGGATTTGCCTACTAGAGATATAATTTTGACCTTAGCTCCATACAAGTAATGTCAAATTCCTATCTCTAGGAAGCAAATCCACAGATAGATAGAATTTTGGGAACGGCCGTTAGTTAATTTACCTAGGATATAAACAAAATTAACCCTACTACTACTTATCTGTACTTGTATACTAATATAAAAAGAGGAAACATTTTTTTGTTTGTTTGTACCCTTCTTCTTCTTCTTATCGAGTGAGCTGCAGGTTTAATCACCTGACAAGCCCTAGTGTCAGAGTTTTCTCAAATCCGCCTGACGGCCTCTGACGTGAAATTATAACTACGACTGATACTGAGTAACAATCGAGGACGACGGCTTTACGTGCCCTCCCAGGCACGGGGGTGTAACACCGCCAACTTCCAAACTCCAGGCTGCTTTGTGAAAGTTTCTAAAACCCACAAAGCGATTTCGGCCTGACCCGGGAATCGAACCCGAGACCCGTGGCACGGCAGTCGCGCTATGCGACCACTAGACCAACGAGGCTGTACCCTAAAGACTCCGAAAATACTGGACCGACTGACCTGTTGCAAGGCCTAACTATCCCCTAGTATCAAGGTTATAATTTGTTCGGGTTCCCCCTGGACAGGGGTGAAACCGCGCGCAAACGCCTTGAACATTATATTATGATTTACATATAAAACAAAACGCTTGCATTCATTGTTTACAAAATAGCATTTATCATAATTATCACCGCTAATCTACATGGAGTGTCTATACTTATCGATATGATAGATAGCTCTACATAAATAAATCAAAACCATTTTCTACTTACTATTTATTGTAATTAGCCAGCTGCTAGGTGTCTGTGTTTCTAAACTTTATTATTAGTAAACAGCATTGAAATAAAACTTGATTAATATATTCAAATCCGTATGTTTTAGTGTTAAATAATTTGAACTTTGTTCAGGTTGTAAAAACTGTATTTGTTTGTCGAGTCCACTGACTATTTTTGACGTTTGAGACTTTACTGTAAGTAAACTTTTGAAATTACAACGCATACTATTGCTTTTTTGTTATTTACAACTACTATACATTTTATTCTATGTACATCATACTAGCCGTTTTCCCGCGGTTTCACTCGCATCCCGTGGGAATTAAATATAGCCTATGTCACTCGTGGATAATGTAGCTTTCGAATGGTGAAAGAATTTTTAAAATCGGTCCAGTAGTTTTTGAGCCTATTCATTACAACCAAACAAACAAACAAACAAACTTTTCCTCTTTATAATATTAGTATAGATGATAAAACTACATACAACTAATGAAACATCCCAGTTGTTTTCCAAAAATCAAACTGTGTCAAAAACAAAATAAATTAGAGTCAACGTACCCCGGTTATGAAACTCGGAAAGCTGTATTTTATTTCGTACCGCCATGATGTATTGTCAAAGTTTCTAACCTGCGATTTTGTATGGTAATATTTCGTGTGTCCCCTAACTTTTTTATTAAGTTTGAGAAGCGATGACGTGCGTACGGAGGCCTGTTTTTGTGAACCCTGTTTATCTTTTTGATATTTTGTTGTGTTTTTTTATTGAATTATGCAAAGGTGAAAGAGTTATTTTATTTATTTTGTATAGGCCATTACATTACCTTTTCTTTTCAAGGTGCAAATTAACAATGAGTTGAAATTGTTAAGGTTAGCGCAGCTCACTTTTGCTCTTTTGCTCTTAAGTTTCGCAGCTGCTAGTGTATATGGATTGTATTTTTCTAATATCTGAATTGACTGTAAAATTCTAATATTGTTTATTAAAATTAAGCTGTCATGGCGACACTATGTGAATGTCAAATATTCGAATTCATATGCTTGTTTTGCTGGGAAGGAGAAATGGTTCTATCCGCCAGCAATGTACTTAAGTAGCAAAAAGAAATCGAAATAATCATTTTTTTGTTTATTAACATATTTTATCCACTGAAATATGTATACTTTACTAGCTTCCGTCAGCGGTTTCACCCGCTTTCCCGAGTGAACTACTGCGCGCACCCGGATAAAAAGTAGCATATAGCCTTCCTTGTTAAATGGGCTATATAACATCATCATCTGCCTAGCCTTTTCCCAACTATGTTGGGGTCGGTTACCCGTGCAACCCAGCACCCCTTGGTAAGACTGGTTGTCAGACTTTCTGGCTTCTGACTACCCGTAACGACTGCCAAAGATGGTCAAATGACAGCCGGGACAGTTTATCGTGCGTTCCGAAACACGGAAGAACTCGTTCTGACAAGATGATCACACATCCACGGACCGACCGCGCCAAGCGTTGCTTAACCTTATGATCGATCGATCCGCGCGGCTTTGACTTAGCCACGAGCTCTTCCGATGTGGAGGTGATGTCCGAGTGATACCGGCTGTTATAATACTTCAATACCTGTTCTTACATTTGCGTGTCAGAAATCAGCGGTCTGACAACCAGTCTTACCAGAGGTTTCCCAGATTGAGGTCAGATAGTCGCTCCATGGGGCACACTGGTACTGATAGTTAGAAAAGGCTAGGCAGATGATGGTGAAGTATCTAACCCTTATACTTACCTTCCAGACGGGCTACCCGGAGCCGGAGCCTCGTGCCGGCGGCGTGATCAACGCGATCAGGTCATCCCTGCACCTGCCCATTGAGGAGACGCCACCGCTTGAGTATCAGACCGATGATGATGATGCCTCCACTCCTACGCATACTGGTAACTTTATATACTAAATATAACTGTTGGATGTTATAATATGTCGTATCTATTTATTAAAATACTAGCCGTTTTCCCGCGGTTTCACTCGCATCCCGTGGGAATTACTGCCCGTACCCGGATAAAATATAGCCTATGTCACTCGTGGATAATGTAGCTTTCGAATGGTGAAAGAATTTTTAAAATCGGTCCAGTAGTTTTTGAGCCTATTCATTACAACCAAACAAACAAACAAAGTTTTCCTCTTTATAATATTACTAGCCGTTTTCCCGCGGTTTCACTCGCGTCCCGTGGGAATTACTGCCCGTATCCGGATAAAATATAGCCTATGTCACTCGTGGATAATGTAGCTTTCGAATGGTGAAAGAATTTTTAAAATCGGTCCAGTAGTTTTTGAGCCTATTCATTACAACCAAACAAACAAAGTTTTCCTCTTTATAATATTATTATGTATATCATATTATTATGTAGAACAAACTTTAGTTACTTAACAAAAAAAATAAAACAGATAAATTAATAATACAAAACAAAATACTCCTCCGAGAGCTCTTTAATAAAATTGAGTCGGATTTTTTTTAAGTCGAAAATGTCACAATTTTCTGGAACTTAGCACATCGTATTTAGCTCTTGCTATTACCTGAATGCAGGAAGTTCTAATCTTATCACAATTAAATATATTAAGATAAATTGAGTTTATTAATATTTATTGCTAATTTTCAGATCCAAAACTATGGCATCGGACAAATTACGAGTGTCTCCGCCAAGTATAGTGGATAGACATTTTGTGAAGCCCCAACTTTATGGTCCTGGGCCCTGTGACTACTGGCCCTCAATGGGAGAGGCCCTTAGCAAGCCCATTATCACTCCTAACTGCGATGAGTTTTATCACGTATGTATAAAAAGTTTAGATCCTGAGAAATATTTCACTTTAAAACACCTTAACAAATGATAAAATGCGATAGCCGGTTTCTAAATTTTATCCACAAGCAAGTTAGTAAATTTTTGACGCGTTGGTACCTAAGTTTGCGGAAAATAGCTGGTATTGTTTGTTTATACATTTTTTTTTCTAACAATTATTTTAATGTACATTTACTACTCATCATCATTTACATGTGCACTTAACATAGAGACTGGTGTCTCACGTAGGTTAATTTTATTTATGTATGATTTTTTGTACACACACATTAGAGAAACATAACAGAAAAGAAAGATTTTACAAAGGTAGTGCTTATTTCTAAAGAAATCTCTTAATCTTGAATTACAGAAAAAAAAATGGTTCAAAATTTAAATTTTAATGTACAAACATGAACTACCACATGTAAATATGGTATAGTAGTTCTTATGACAAACAAAACAGGGCGTTAAACAATTATAATTTTGTAATCCCAACACTAACTTCAAAGATATTGACACTGTATTATAAACCAGTCCAATTATGAGATTGTATTTCTCCAATAAGATTAATGTAAATCCTTTTGAGACTTTATTACCTACCGTTAGCTAATACAGGAGTGGCGTTTGATAGGAAATCGAACGAGTTATTGTTTGTAGATAATTTTGTTATCTGAATTACAATTAATGTTAAAAATAAACAATCGACAAGTGTAGTAAAATATTTTTTCTATTAATTATTGCGACATATTATACAATAACTATAGTTAATGTTATAGTTTACCCTTGCTTTATGTCAAGAAAACATTCAACGGCACTATATCCTATTTTTGTGTTACTTCAAACTCCTAACCTATAATACTTTCTACTTACGTTATACTTTCTATTGTATAATAAACTAGCTTTTTCTCACAATTTCGCCTGTGTCCCGAGAGAACTGATTCCCGTACTCGGACAAAATATAACCCATGGCACCGTGGGATAGTGCTTCCCAAAAGTAAAAAAGATTCTTTCAAATCAGTTCAGTCAGTAGTTTTAGAGCCTATACAAACAAAATTCATACACCTAATTCAAACCTTTTCGACGACAAATTAACAATTAAAAAGGACTGTAAAATTTTCACTATTTTTTCAGGTTCTAGATGACATTCGCGCAGGCTTACAGTATGTGTTCCAAACTAAGAGTAAGCTGGTGCTAGCTATGAGTGGAGCTGGTCATGCAGGCATGGAGGCGGTGATCAGCAACCTGGTGGGGCGTGGGGAGACCCTGCTCATCGCGTCCAGGGGTATCTGGGATCAGCGCGCTAATATCATCGCAAATAGATTAGGTAATTCGCTGATAATGTTTTACTTGGTAATTGCTTGATTAGGAGAAATAAAAATATTTACGTTATATTTTTTAAAAGGTCCTAACAATACTGTTACAGCTATTTTTTTTTATAATTATCTGTCCGATGCGTTGTAAAAAGCACATCAACCTACTTCAATATGTCTTTCTTCAATAGATTATCAACTTTATCACAATGGTGAAGGTTAATGTTTGATTTGTAAAATATGACAGATTCGAATAGGTTAACCTGCTGTCGTCTGTACATTTTGTTCGAATACGTTGCACACCATCTTATTGTAATGAATATAAATGTTGATGTAGATTTGAATATTTTCAGGTATTAAAACCGAAGTGGTCACAGCTCCAGCGAGCGCAACATTTAGTCTGGAACAACTGGAGCCTGAACTAAGGAGATTGCGTCCAGCCGCCCTGTTCATAACCCATGGTGACTCCTCAACTGGTACCGTGCAGAAAATGGACGGGTTGGGGGAACTTTGTCATAGGTAAAATATAAACGCTAACCCGATTAAAGTTCAGTAATTATTATCGAGTTTTATAAAAAGATAAATTAAAATAAATATGTCTTATACCTAAATAAATTAAAGCTTGTAAAAATAAAGCTAAATAAACAAAATATTTTTTTCCAAACAGCACTACGGTATTTCTGAATATTTACTTTTTTATACACAAACTCTAACGAACTCCGTACTTATATTTCGAATGTGTCTGGCCATTTTTGTCAAAAAAATATTAAGATGCCATTAAGTTATTTTTCTTTTGTTTTCTTTTTCTTTATATATGGCATCCACCTAATTTGAAGTTTTATCAGGCCAGTATTATTTAAAACTTTATACATAATGCGAACTCTTTTCATAGATGGAATATTTAAAGTAGATCATTTTACATTTAAATGTTGCCCGTTTCTTTCAAAGTACCTAGGTATTTAAAATTAAATTATTGTATAGATATCACACATTTTAAGTTGGACACTAATGTTTTAGATATGGAGCCCTGCTCTTAGTAGACACGGTGGTGTCTCTGACAGGAGTTCCCTTCCTAATGGATGAGTGGGAAGTGGATGGAGTATTCACTGCTACTCAGAAGGCGTTCAGTGGACCAGCAGGAATCTCTCCCGTGGCATTTAGTGCGCGAGCCGAGTAAGATAATTAAATGATTTAGTAAAATAAATATATTAAACGTGTGGAGGGCACGTTTTAAAATAATCTAAATATTTTAATTTAAATAAATAAAGACTTCTTTTGATATTATTTTGATGTTACAACTGGTAAAACTACTGAAAAGGAGCTTAAAATTATTTATATTTCGAAATGAATTAATGTAAAAGCGGAGTCATTTTAAATAATTTCCAAAATGCTATGCCATGCACAATATAATCTTAAATATATTTTTTCTTATTTTACAGGGAAAGGATCAATAACAGGAACTTTGAACCTCCTTTCTACTTCGACGTTAAATTGCTGGCGCACAATTGGAACTGCTATGGGGATACAAGATCGTAAGCAAATATCTTTATCAGAAAAACATTTTTTCGTATTAGTTTTTGGTTCCGTAGTAAACTAGAAAACCTTATAGTTTCACCATGTCTGTCTGTCTGTCTGTCCGCCCGTCCATCCACGGATAATCTTAGTGATCGTTAGCACTAGAAAACAAACACTAGTAGACAAAGTGCAAAAATTAGAATACTTATTAGCCTGTCCCAATATTCTATCTATCTATCGTTTATGGAACGACCGTAGGTTTATAACCCAGATATTTAAGTAATACAACATACTGACAGTTACCACCACACACTATGCGCCCCAATGCTGTGGGCCCTCCGTTGCTGCCTCCAAGAGATTACCAAAGAAACTCTGCCAGTGATCTGGGCGCGCCATGCCGCCAGCACCGCCCACTTCCACAAGAGGCTGCAGGAGTATGGCTTCCAACTCTTCGTGCCAAAGCCAGAAGACAGGCTGGCTACTGTCACCACTGTGGTCCTTCCACAGGGGATTGATTACTTGGAGTTCACTAAATATTTGAGAGAGAAGTAAGTTTTCTTTTTCTTTCTTTACTTTACCTTCAATACTTTGCTAACTTCAATTTTCACTGCACTGTTATGTAATTTAATGATCACATTCCAATGTGCCGAAATCGTGTTAGTTTTTTTTTGTACGTTTTCAATGACACTGAAAGCGATTAAACTTTTTTGCTTTTATTTTTAATGAATGGTGGAATTATCCAACGATAAGGAGCGTAACAAAAATGTCGCGTATGAAAAAAAATACAAACATCCGAATTGAAAACCTCCTCCTTTTTTGGGAAGTTGGTTAAAACTAAGACCTCTTTTCACCTTATTTTCTTTACAGGCACAATATCCTGATCCTGGAAGGTCGAGGCCCAACAGTGGGCAAAGCGTTACGCATCGGTATCATGGGAGTGAACGCCACTACTAAGGTCGCGGACACACTAGCCGATGCCATGGCCGATGCTAGGAAAGCTTTTCAGTCAGCGAATAAATAATCTAAGCTTTATTGGTGTTATTTGACAAGCACCATAACGATTGAGTAATAATTCTAAATTGTATTAATACATAACTACTTCATTAATGTTACAATCTTAATAATAATAAGCAGAATGGTAAAATTTAACTTTTCGAATAACAATAAATTATAGCTTTTAGATTGTAGTTTTACTTTCAAAAACCCCCCTCATTATAATCCAATTCTCGAGTTGCATTGTATTTTAATTTGATTACTCATTATCAACTGTATTTTTTTATTGTTTAATTAAAGAGTTAGGTACTCTTAAGAAGAAAGAAAAGCTAAGAAATCAATAATAAAAATCAACCCCTATTTTGTCATCGAATCATGCAGAACAGCTAAAGCTGTTCCGATGGTTAGTTTTTGTTGTATTTGTTTAATTCAGATAAACTAAAAAAAAGTTGCCCCAAGCGCGGGTGAAACCGTAGAGAACAGCTAGTATACAATAAAAGACAACACTGTCTTATGTTCTTCTACCTATCTAGAGATATAACATAACTATAAACAATAACATCATAGTTATCGATAACGATGTGAGTACATAAATTAACGACCATCATTTATCGTCAGTCGATAGTCCACAGTGGAGGAATAGTGCCCATTATGACTGGATGTAATCACACAAGTTGAACCAGTTAATTACGGAAAAAGTGATTTTAAAGTGAGTTACATTCTATTTTCTGTTATAATAATCGTCATATTCTTTATCGTATTGGTGAAAGATCACAAGGTAAGTTTAATAATGTGCCACAACACACAACCACGTACTCGTACTTACTAAATAGGATTCATATGAGAGCTGCAATGCTGGCAAAACGATGATATTCCTGCCAAAGTCGCGTTGTTTGCAAGCGTGAAGGTCCCGGCGGCGGCGAGCGGGTCGTTCGTCTTTCGCTCCGCTTTGTCCCGCCGGGAAGCCGGGATCGCTTCGACAGTCGC
This sequence comes from Heliothis virescens, assembly GCA_002382865.2. Taxonomy (NCBI): domain Eukaryota; kingdom Metazoa; phylum Arthropoda; class Insecta; order Lepidoptera; family Noctuidae; genus Heliothis; species Heliothis virescens. The sequence continues at coordinate 6,370,203 of NWSH02000525.1, read as the reverse complement.
GATGGGAATCGAATCAATTTGTCGAGACAACATTGCGCTCGTTCGATCTTCATCCCACGTCTCTTTCTTATATAACATCGGATCCAGCTTAGAAACGAACTATCATGTCAATAAGTGCGCTGCCAAATGCACTCTTGACCTCCCTTATCTCCACCTCGTTTATACGTTAAAATACATTCCTGTTTGTTTTTTGTAAACGAACATATTGTGACTGAATGGTAAACTGGGATATAAAAACAATTGTTAAACCGCAGGCTACCAACGATAGCATGTGGAACAAATATGAGGCTGGCAAGCGGCGCGCGCCCGGGGCGAGGCGCACTTGCCAAATGTGCCATCCGATAGCGCCAGAACATTGTAGCAAATTTACAACCACCCTATTAGCACTAAATCTAAACATTAACCCGATTCCGGTAACCAAACTTCACGAATACTTGCGCTGAATATCGGTCACTGAGAGCTAGATAGTTCCACTCGAGACTCGCTAGTTTCCAGCCGTATCTCTAATAAACATCTAAATTGGATATTAAGTGCTCTTACCATTCTTAATGCACCAATAATATTGTCAGAGATCCGATATCTTCACTTATGTGCAGTATATAGGTACATCTAAAATGTTGCCACATAGATGTAAGTATAACGAGTAAGACAAATATAACTTCTGTAAAGTATGATGTCTACAACAACATACTCAAACTGGTAGCTCAGTTGTGGAAAATGGAACCGAGTCAATCATCTATAAGTATGACACCTCAATTTTAAACGTGGATGGCCTAATAAATCCCAAAAACTCAAAAGCAAATGCAAAAAATTGCCTCTATTTCAAAGAAAAATGTTATTCACTATAACTTATACTCTAGTATTATAACCACTGAAAAACTAAATTTATATTTAAAGACAGCGAGTTGTGAAGATGTCGTCAAACAAGTTCATAGTGCCCCCTCCGAGGATAGTGGACCGGGAGGTGGTGAAGCCACTGCTGTGCGGGCCTGGACCCTGCGACTACTGGCCTTCGGTAGCACAAGCACTCAGCAAGCCTGTCCTCACTCCTATTTGCGACGAGTTCTTTAGCGTAAGTACCCAGTTATTTTTTTAACCGACTTCAAAAAAGAAGAACGTTTGGTATTCGGAAACGGCCATTCTTTTGCTTTAGTGAAGTCCTTTATGCTGAATAAATGAGAGAAAATTCTTGTGAGCCAGAAAGTTACTCCATAGAAACTTCAGATGTTTCCCAAACGATCTTATTGATAGAAAAACATGTTGAATCCTTTTGGCGGTAACCATGATACATTTTTTGCCTCAAACACGGGAGCAACCTTTGAAATGCTAACGAGATACACGTCTATGTTTATGTAAAAACAAAACCTTGGTTTCTTATGTATTCAGGTGAAATTACATGAATAATAAAATAAGGTCACGCTCATGAGTAACAAGAATGCTGCATACCGCAATACTCCAGAGTGTTTGGAGTGTAAGTAAACAACCTTTTTGAGTTTGTTCCCATTATGTAAGGGTTGGCAAACATACGGGAGCCCAAGGTCACTTGTCATATCTCAAGAGTAAGCTCAAATATGAGTTGAGGTTTTCTTTTCATATTCGTATTCGAACGTAATGATGGCTCCTTCGCTGAATGCTTATTCTGCTATACGTACAGTTCAGAATGATGAGGCTTTTATACACGTGTTTAGGGTCTGAGTTGTTATATTACTTCAGATGATACTTCTAGTGGGCTAAAAAAAATATAGGCCGTTTTCAAACAAGGAAGCTGCATAATGATTAAAAGAAAATATATTTAAAAACAATAACTAATGTCATCCAAAGTTTTTCAGGCTCATAGTGTCCAGTAGTTGACACGGAAAACGTGTTCAAAGAATAAAGTTACTAAAGAGGTCGCACTTTTTAAATTTTCAGTTACTGGATGACATTCGTGCAGGCTTGCAGTATGTGTTCCAAACTCGAAGCAAACTGGTGTTAGCAATGAGTGGATCAGGTCACTCTGGCATGGAGGCGGTGATCAGCAACCTGGTGGGTCCTGGTGAAACCCTGCTCATCGCTACGAGGGGCATATGGGATCAGCGCGCTAACATCATAGCTAACAGATATGGTAATTGAGGCGGCTCGCAACATTTTTGATTTTAGTGTTTATTTTTTTTTTATAAACTTAATATTCTATCGGGATACCTTTTCGAACATGTTCGAAAACTCCAATGGTAAACTATTGGTTAGCTTGTGTTATTTGTGGGTGAGTGGTATAGGGCCAAATATTTTAAAATTGCGTCGTAATTTTACCAATTCACAAACATATTGTAAGTATTGTAAATTGTCCTTTTCCAAATAATTCCAGGGATCAAAGTAGAGACTGTCAGCATACCGATGAACGTCACATTCAGTGCTGAACAACTAGAGCCTGAACTAAAGAGATTGCGTCCCACTGCTATGTTCATCACCCATGGTGACTCCTCAACTGGTACATTGCAAAACCTTCAGGGCTTGGGAGACCTTTGTCACAAGTACGTATTTCCAAAAAGAAAATAAAATAACTTCAATGTATGCTGTCGCTACGAAGACAAACTATTTTAGTGAATGCAATTTCAAAGTAAAAAGGTTCCTTCCGTAAAAATGTTGACAAAAATAAAAAGTAAAGTAACAAATAGGTCCGTATTACGAAAAAAATACAACCCATTTTAATGAAAACTTAAATGCCATATTTTAACATTATGAGCAAATTAAAAAAAAGAAAACATTAATGGCGTCACATAATTATTTTGAGCACGAATGGCCAGCTTAACAGGCATTTGGAAAAAAAAAAACAAAGAGGTTTTATGAACGGAATAAATGCTGGAAATTATTGCAATGAACTGACGAGAACATGAAAATAAAATAAAATTACTATTGTGGATTTTACTTGTTACGGATTTATACTGGTTTATAGATAGAACCATTTTTTTGGGAAAGTTCTTTTCCTGATACCTGTTTCAATAAAAATATTTAGAGGATATTTTTATTTTCACACTACGTTATAAAATACGAACCATTAATAAATGGCAGTATAATTTAAAAACTAGTTTATTCATTAATCATTGTTACACACATTTTCGTTGGCACAGATGTATAAGTACGGGTAATTCGTATTGACTTAGCTCAGTTCGAACCATTCCTATTATTCTCTCAAAGTTGGCTGAAGTAAGAGAGTCTGTTTGCACTAGCAAATAAGGGATAATAGAATCACCGACAATGCCTAGTTACAGTCCAATTCAAAGAACCGTCTAGAATAGGATCAGTGAAGTAAGTGTCACGTCGCTATTGAGTTAGGTAAGTCTAGGCCGAATCAATCGGTGCGTCTAGAATTTCAACATCGGAGCTACTGACCCAAAGAAAACGAGCTATTTACATAACTAAGTACATAGTAAAATTTACTCAACACTGGTTATTCTATCCAATTTTTCATGATAAATGTACCTAACTCATTGTCTTAAATATTTTGATGGAAACTAAGTGAGATGGATCTGCCTTTAGGTATGTTGAAGACAGTAGAAAATAAAGTCAAATGTTTGAAAGAAAGCAAATAAAGTGAATGTATTTGTTGAAACCCATCTATCTACGCTCCCTGTCTGTCAACTTAACGAACTGTTATAAAAACCACAATCCGGGCTTTATCCAATCTGTGCTAAAACCATTTCTCCTGTCGTCCTTTCACTTCCAAATTAAAAAAGCAGCGAACTTTAGCAGAAAAACTATTTGATTGCCCGAGGAGTACTGAGACGGGGACACGGGAACCGAACAATTTAATTACACTCGTTGTCTCTTTCATTCCTGACTTGGCTTTTTACTTAGATCTAGGTCTCCCTGAATACGTTCGAGTTGAAAACTCTTTAATTGCATCCTGTGAAGGAGTCTGCAATTAGCATGCAGTGGGAAATACCAAGCGCGGTAAAAGTTAAGATAAAAAGTTTTCGGTGATTCCGACTATTCGAAAATTCTGCATTAGGTACTTACTTCTCCCACAGAAGTCGTTTGCCATACTACTTTCTATAGCTACTTCTTATTAAGAGGTAAAATGTCTCTTGAGATAATGAAAACTTTAACGACCCCGTAATTATTCTCTAACTATTTTTTCTCTTATTTTTAGATACGGAACCTTACTGTTGGTAGATACAGTAGTATCACTGGGTGGAGTCCCATTCTTTATGGACGAATGGGGAGTTGATGGAGTTTACACCTCCACACAGAAGGTGTTCAGCGGACCGGCTGGAATCACTCCCGTAGCATTCAGCGCGCGTGCCGAGTAAGAAGTTACATACAATCTATTTACTTTTATCACATTAATATTAATAATATTAATTATCATAAAAAAACTAATGAAGGTAGGTAAATTATTTTGTATTGTGTATTCTTTCAGGGAAAAGATAAAGACCAGAAAACATGATCCTCCCTTCTACTTCGACATAAAGTTGTTAGCGCAACAGTGGAACTGCTACGGAAGCACAAGGGCGTAAGTACTTACTGTATTTTCTTCATGAATACACTTGCTAGATATAACGAATAATCTGTTTAAAACTTGAATGTTTCCCAACATAATCAATTTTCTTATGTTATCATAATTATTATATTTCATTTCTCATAGTTGTAAGACACTTCTAAGAACTTTAAAAATCTTATCATGTATACCACCCATCTTACACGTGCAGACTGCAATATCTGTTACATAAAGAGCATTTAGCCCATTATGCATGCCTTTTGTACTTACTAAAGCACGTAAAATAAATACAATACTTTTAGATACCACCACACAATGAGTCCTCCTCTATTCTGGGCGCTCCGGTGTAGTCTCCAAGAGATCGCTAAGGAGACTCTGCCGGCCTCCTGGGCTCGCCACGAGGCCACCACCGCGCGTTTCCATAAGCGTCTGCGGGAGTACTCCTTCGAGTTCCTCGTGCCGAAGCCTGAAGACCGTCTGGCTACTGTAACTACGGTGGTACTGCCTAAGGGATACGATTATATTGAGTTTGTCAAACATATGAGGGCAAAGTAAGTAGCGTCACTAATTATTCGTTGGTTATTTTTTTATATTTTCTCCTTCATATTCTTTCCTGACATTTTATTCCTCTCCTAAAATTTCTTTGTACCTAGGTATTTTTAACAGTATCTGTAATTATACTCGACGTCTGCTTGATGTTTGCACATATCTGACTATTCATGTAGTCCGCTATAACACTTTTATTCCACTATGAACGAATGTTGGATGAAACTTATCCATTACAATATTCTGACACAATAACCCAAGTAATCGTTCACCAGGCACAACATCCTGATATTCGCGGGTCTGGGCCCGACAGTAGGCAAGGCTCTGCGCATCGGCATCATGGGCGTCAACTCCACCATACAGGTTGCTGACGCTGTGGCCGAAGCCATGGCAGACACGCTACGAGCACTGAAGAAATCTTCGCTTTGAGGGACATTAAAATATTTAAGGGACATTTTAGTAGTAATCTAAGAATGTCTTTATCTCTTTCTGCTCCGAGTATATTTTTGAAGCACTGATTTTTTTAATATATATCCAATACATTTTTAACAGCAAAACTAATATAAATAAAAATAAAATAATCATTGTGAATAATTTTTTGATTTAGGTACTCGATTTAGGTATACTTTACCTTTATACATCTAAAATTGTTATTATAGAACAAAAAAATAATAAAAGGAAAATTGAAAGACAGAATGTGTTCACAGGTCATTTATTTCATATCAATGTATGACGGTTTACAAACTATTGACTGGATGCACCTAGACAACCCAAATTGTGTGATATTTTACCACAAATAATTTAATTTTCAACAAGGTAAAATTTTTGAATTCCTACTAAAGAGTTCTAAATAAAATAAAATGAATATCATCGGTTTACAATACCATTAAATCGGTAATGAATGCAGTGATTTATTAAATAGAAAAACAATGCAATACAAGCGAGTTCATAGTATTCTTTATGGCTATTAGTTATGTTATTCGCAAGCCATAGGTGACTACTCTTCTATTGTTAGATTATACAAAAAATATATTAGAACCAAGATAACTCTTGTGCTTACTCGAGTGATATTCTCGTTATGTCAAAAATAAAAATAAAATAATAGCCAATGTAACACTAAAATAATACAACAAACTCCTCAAAATTTTGACTGGACTAGAACCCACAACGAAATGTGAAAAATTTTAATTTACAAGACATTTTTGGCAAATGGACTCTCTCAAAACAAAACTCTCAAATTGCTAAAAAATGTGCTGTTCGCACAACATTACTTTTAGGTCTCATTGTCACGCGATGTAAAAACTGCAGCGTTTTGAAAAATCCAATTCCAAATTTAAAAGTCGCCTTCAAGCGCCCGCGCATAACAATTGTAAAGGCGTCTCATTCCCTATCACGTGAACACCAAGTAACGCTGATGTTTGTACACCGAGTGACCACGACGCCTCGGATACAACTTAAGAATAATAAATTCCTATCATAATCAGTATTGAAAACAGACGTATCGCTAGCTACATGGCATTCACATCCATCACATCGAAACATTTGGACTAGCTTTCTTAATTACGTAACTAAACCGTTAACCTAGTAATTAAACAAAACTAGTCACGAAATTTGCGTAAACTACACCTTATCTATATAGATTTATATCGGTACAATACAATACGTAATAGGTATCTGTGTATACAGTACATGAAATGTAGACGCTAGAATGAAATTAATATTTACAAAATGTATTTAGACAAACGTGTATTGTATAAGTCTATTGATAATATTAGAACAGCTTAACTCCACAAGTAAGATAACTCACGACCAGTGACTATTGTTCTAAAGCATACTGCATGCTCAAACACTGGGTTTACATTTAATTAAATTATATGTAATAATATTTTGAAGCAACATCTATTCCAATATGTCGATGGTTATTGTCTATAAAATAACATTAAATATCTCCTCCCTGTCCGACTACAACTAAATAAAATAACGCAGGTAATAGAAGTTACCGATCATTACATGTAATGACACTCGTGTGGTATTAAATATAGATATAAAAAACTAAAAGCAAATGCACAAACAAGGCGACAAATAACATAGCATTTGTGATGGTACATACTTGATTACCTAACGTGCGGTTATCCCGTATCATATACAATAGAGACGTAAATAAATATGCACATAAGTAGTATTATAATTTATATTTACATTTAAGAAAATATGGCACATCTGTTATCGACCGCGCTCGCAATCCTTGTCTGACGACCGAGCGATCGAGCCCTACCACTAAAATAATACGAATCAGTATCGGATCATGTAATGCGCCTAAATTTGGGGTTACCATAATACCAATTAAAATACCGGTGGGTAAGTAAATATTCAACGCCGTCATAATAATACACAGTAAAGCTACCGTCCGTCGCTCGACCGCGGCCTCGCGCGGCCGACCCGCCGTCGTGTCGCCGCCGAACTCCACGCTCCGCAAGTAACCTCTGATTGGCCGAGCCTCATATTTCTTCATTAATACATTTGATTTTATTCGCTCTATTTACGTCGGATTTTATTTAGAGAAAATTAAATAATGTACTTGTCATACCCGTGCAAACGAGAGTCGCTCGCGCACCGAAACCTTCAGCGGGCGGGCGGTCGTTCGGTTCGGCGACGGGCGCCGACGACGCAATCTAAACCTAGAGACACATTCGGATCGCACGAGTACATAAAAATATGTCAGTCTATAGTCAGTCACTTAGCCTAGGAGCAGTCTGCGGCGGCGCGCTCAGCTGGGCGGCGGCGGCGCCGGCCGGGCCGGGGGCGGTGCAGGCGCCACACGCGCCGG
>NWSH02000525.1:6328425-6349235 GCA_002382865.2 Heliothis virescens | reverse complement strand
CCCCCCCCCCCCAACCCCCTGTATCAAAATTCACAAGCGCAATTTCCAGTGTTGTTGGCCCCAACTCAAAAGAAAATAAAGACTTTAGCCTGCTTGTTTTTATCTATTCTATCAACATGACAAAGAAACTCACTGGTACAGATAGGGCAGCACTGTCCGGGCGGCTTGATGGTAGGCACGAGGCAGTTGACGGGCGGGCACTGCACCGGCTCGCATCGCGGCATGCCCAGCACGCACCAGCATTTCGAACAAGTCTGGAAACCATTAAAATACAGATATATTCATTTGGACCTTGGGACAGATGTCTCAGCTACATCGAATGTAATTCTAAGCACAAGTTTTAAAAGTGCTGAAAACGATTTTAATCTAATTTTCTTGAAAGTCGCAAGCTGTTCTTCATTGAAACTGCGTGAATTCCTCTTTAAGCTACTGAAACCACAAAAGACTCGCTACACAGGCTATGTATCGAAATCACTGATCTAAATCTCTTCAATGCACATCATATTTCGTACAAAAATAATTTTCTCTGAAAACGAAGATAAGAAGAATGTACCTACATATCTTACATTACAAAATTCTATCATAACAATCTTCTCCAGTTCTCACCTCAGTATCTGTCCAAGTTTCTCCAAGCTTGTAGAACTTATCCCTCTGCGTGCAATAGTTGACATTCAGTCGGAACAGCGAGTAGTCTGTCATCTGGTCTTCTAGTGGTCCCGGCGTGTACTTGGCACTGAGCTCGTTGTCCGAAGTACCTGGTACGGCCGGCAGGCATGAAGGTGGCACGCTTATCTGGAAACAGGAAAAATGATGTAGAAGGGTATTTAGCTGACAGAAGAGTTATATTATTTTCTATGACATTATTAGTTCTCGTCCCCGTCGTTATAAGATACGGTCGTATCGGATTGCCGTCCTTTTCGTCCGATTGATCTATTTATAAGAACAGCCACCGTGGCCGACAATCGTCTAGGACGCCATTATAAGTTCTGCCAAGTAAACTTGGGAGATTAAATTTTATGATGACTCATCAACGTCGAGTGTCTAAAATGATGATATCTTTGATACCTGGTTTACGGGAAATTTTCAACTAACTATGGGGATTTTGGCGAAAATAGGTACTAGTCATATCATTAGGAGTATCATACACTTACCATTTAATTTTCCGATCTGTTGCAGCATAAACAAATTGTATGTCAAATTAAATATAGTTCAACTGAGCCTTATCTTAATTGTTAAAGTAATTAAGTTTTTTAGTATATTAGTTCAGGTTTGGCTTATCTGCGCCATTAAGAAAATTAGGTTTTTTACGTGTTTTGTACAATAAACTAATGGATTATTTCTAATGGCCGTAACATTTTAACGCTATTTACTAATGAAACCAACTATGTGGTTTTCTTAATATTTCAATGTTTTAGGTTTTCAATGGATATTATAGTATATAATAGCTGAACGATATTAGGAGATATAAAAATCCTATACCCCACCCTCTGTAATTGAGTAATACTCCAACCAACAAGACCACATAATGTTTACCGCCCGTGGTAGGCTCTTGCACTCTTGCAACCATGACCAAGATGAACTTATACAGTTCTAGGCAAGTTGAGTCTAAATATAGCTAGTGCTATAGTATAGTTCCCACCTATATTAAATCCACCGTGTTCCTAGGGCCGCGGTAAATCTTTCGAACAATCTCACAACACACACTCCGCATTACTCTGTATTGGCCAAGAGCATGTCCCTCACCTGTGGCACCCTGGTGCGCAGGATGACGGTGACGTTGTCCCTGGCGCGCAGCTCCAGGTAGGCGGCGCCCACGTGCAGCGCCAGCAGCTCGGCGGCCGCCGGCTCCAGCAGCCAGCCCTCCTCGCCGCCCAGCTCGCGCGCGCCGCCCTCCGTGCCCGCGTGCGTCTCCAGCCACCACGACGACCACGAGCGAGCGTTACCACCAGTAACTACCGTCTGGGGAAAATAATTATTTCGAAAATGTTAGACTTCTTTGAAAAATAGGTGATGCTAATTTTAACAACTTCTTAATAGGTCTAAAAGGTTTTTATAAGTGTAAGAGGCAGGTACAGGGGTTCCAGATAGATTATGAATATTTCTAACCTAGACTACTTTACTATGGCATCATCTAGAACGTTATTTGGAACCTCTAAAACTGGCCGTAAATAAGATATAATGGGAGCTAATGGGAGTAATATCACATCATACAAAAGTTGTGACAATGTAATGTGGGATAGCTCCAAAAGATGAAGTATGATTCAATTAACAAAATTTATCAAACAGAATTACTCAAGTGTCACTTTCAAGTGATATCTAGCAAATCCATAGCAACTTACCTCATAATAAAGTCCACACAGCGAGTCAACAGACAGCCACGCTAAACCAGCCATGGCCGCCGGTAGCCGGACCTGGCCAGTTCTATGGAGCAGGGCGGGGCCTGTTCCTGCCGCGTCAGGCAGCAGGCGAGATGTTAAGCGTCCTCGGAGTATGGGAGGACCTGGAATTGTAGAAAAAGCCAAAGTAGAATGTCATATAGCTGAGGTCATAGTTGCTTGGCAAATTACATAAGTCGGGACAAATTCGTAACATAAAAACTCTAATTTATATCAATTAAATCACAACTGGAAAACATTACAATTGAGTACAAAGCAAAAATTAAGATTATCAAACAGAAACTGAGAACAATTGCTATTTTTGTTTCGTAAATAAATCTTTCGGCTGGGTTAATTCTCTTAACGAAGCTGAGGCACATCTTAACAGGAACAAATTCGTAAGCGCATACGTTTTAATTGAGCACCGGACGGGTAACTACCGTGGAACATTAATTTTTATTACATAGACAGGAGTTCAAATGAAATGTAAGATTATTTTTTGTTAGAAGTGTCCGTTCATTGAATACGTAAAAAAGGAAATATGTCATAAACCTGCGTAATTATAGCAGCATTAATTAATCGAAATGGATAATTATATTAGAATACGAAATTATTCTTTATCAGGTTTAATTGTTGAAGTCTTACCTGTATCAGCACTTATATGAACGGCCAGTTGCTCTTCGTATAGAGGCTGGAATATTCTAGCACTCGGCCTGGCCAGTACACCAATACGGGTATCTAATATTTCCACTTGCGAGTGACGCTTGCCTTGCTCCTCAACCAAAGTTATCTTCGGATCCGTTATACCCAAATTGTCAACCTGGAGAAATGTTACAATCATCAGTCAAGCACTATCTTTTGTTTTATCAGAAATCTGAACTAAGTATGACAAAATGATTACATTATATTGAATCACAGTTAAACAGCAAAAATGTAGTAAAAACTTTTCCATTGTTTTTTAATCTTCATAATCGTACGAATGCATATTTTTATTAATTTCAGTAGGTACGTAACTGCAACAGTTAATTTATAATCGCAATTAGTTAGAATAAATCTAAATGCATTATTCAAGCCTAATATTATACTCATTGTAATGTATGCATCGACGAATTGAACATTATAAGCATACCATAATCAGTTTTATTGTTGTCAATGTCAAAGGAGTTTTTACCGAGAATAAACTTTAAACCTTCGTCAGGTGACAAGGAAATTGTTGTTAGGTAGTATTTAACTCTTATTTAACTATATACTTATTTGGGACAAAACAATATCTATTCATGTATGCATTATACATAAGCGACTCTTCTGCATCCATTTTTCCCCATTTTTTTCAAATGTCAAATTATTAAGTAGCGATATATCAAAATTAATGTGTTATCGTCTAAAACTATGAAAATCTCTTCACATGTTTTATCATTCAACTACTACATTTTATAATTTAATCTAACTTTAATGACGAGTTACTTTATCCAGACGTCATCAGGGAAACCATTAACACTTATACTTAATACAAATCTAATAAATTGTGACTGCTAACGAGCACAAGTGACCTATTAAGAAGCCTGATCGAGCAATTTGCTTTTAAATTATAACAATTAACGAAATCATTAAAATTCCTTTAATTTAATCGAACTGAACAGTGCTGCATTGATAAATATGGCTAATTTGGCGTTAATATTTTTACCGACAGATAATTTATACTCAGTGGAAAAAATTATAGGTAGATAATTTCTACACTGAGAATTTAAGAATAACCTAGAATATGTCAACATCCAATCTTAATTACTTTATGACTAATTGCGGTTATCGCAACAAACTATATAGTTTTTAAATAAAAAATAACAACGGATACTTCATAAAAAATACCCGTGACTCATAATTTACAAGTGGGGTTTTAGCAGTAGGCATTTTTTATGCAGATAAGTTAATCCAACTTTCTACACTATATCTGTGAACAGAAACAAATATATAAATAATTACCTGAATGTCATAGACAAGGGAGCCATCTTTATCGATGTAGAGCAAGGCAAGTCCTTCAGGAGCGGGCGTGGCTGAGAGCCTTTCAGACACAAGCGGTGTGTTGTATACTTCGCAGGCCGCTTTCTGCCTCACACTGCCCACGATCCTCCTCTCCGGGGTGTCCACTGCCTCCACAGTGAGGAGCAACCGTCCTCGTGCCAAGGAGCGCAGTTCTGCAGCCGACACCGGGGTCGAAACTTCCAGAACATTAAAATCGTAATGGGGTTTGCTTACCCTCTGCACCTGAAAAAAACATTAATGCAACTAAGACCCAGAATTATCATTTAGCGTTTAAAAATAAAATAAAACGATGCTAAGAAAGTGCGAAAAATTCTCAGACATGTGTGTAAGTATTTACTTGAGCAAATATAGTATATTACCTATGTCTAGAGCTCTTAATACGTGGGTGGGACTAATTTACGTTTATTGGTAGTAATTAGCCACTTAAGAACCTCATTAAAGGAAGGTATCTGAATCAATGTTGTCACATTACATAAAAAGTATCAAAATAAGTAAAGAATATACCTGATCAATGATGGTCTGATTTTTTTCTGGTAGAGTGAGGACTACTCGTACGAAGTGTGACGTGACAGCAGTTTTAGGGAATACTCCATTGAAGATCAGAGCTAGGTAGAGGCTGGGCGTGGCTCCAGCGACGGCGGTAATGACGGCCGTGCCGCCCCACCAGCCGTCTTCGTACTCCATGGCCGGGTAGTCCCGACAGGCGCCCTCACCGATGGAAGTTGGAGGGTGCTCGGGCTCTAAAAGTGTCGTGAACATCTCCGATGATAACGCAGGATACCTAAAAAGATAATGTCAACTGCATTCTTGTTTGGAAGTATTACTAGATCCGCAGAACAGTTACGGAAAAACAATTAGTAATTCCGTTTTGTCATATTCTGTAATTTCCCAAAAACTTGTATCGCATGAAACATGACAATCCAAAAAGATCAAACAATTCGCGGTCACTTTCTTAGAAGAAGTATTATCTAATCTGATCTACTTTATTGCTGAATGTCAATAGTACATGTTTTTCTATCGTAGATAGCGCCAAAGCAATCAACAGATGCATTAAACTTCAACCAACAGCATTATGACCGTTATAAAACATGTGTCTAGGTTTTTCTCAGTATTATTTCCAATGGTGAACCTAAAGTTTTCCGTTGTTAATCACGCGGTAAATTAAATTTACAATCCAAGGCGAACAGTACCACCATTCATAGATTCCCAGGAATAATTACTGCGGTAATATTTATTACAGCGATTTGATAGGCTGTCGGGGATTACTCATAAGGTAATATAAATCAAGGCGGCGGCATGTACAAAGTTGGTGTTCATTTAAAATTCCTAATCCTTACCTACCTGTCGATTCTGCCGCTGAGAGCGCTATCGATGGAGTTGTTCCGCGCGTCGCCCCACAGCAGCGCCACATGCAGGTCGCCGTCTCGCAGTAACGTCTTGTACTGGCGCGGCACTCGACGCCAGACGCCGCAAAGCTGTAAACAACACGTACTCTTACTTACCTATATCAAGTATTTTATGAGTATCTACTTCAATAATAATTTCATGGAACCAATCTAAGTAGTCTGCAGCATGCGTAATCGCAGTAATTAGTTACCTTATCGGTTTTTTCTTCATACGTTGCGTGAATTCCAGGTATTTTTTTCAGTGACTGTTCTAAGAGAACTCGTCCTTCTTTATCAAGGAAAGCGACTGCTCGAGGTGGTATTTGAATCGAAGGGCTGAGAATGAGAGACCAGTAGAGGTGACGTCGTCGGAACGTGAAGCGAGCGGTGGCCACGCCCGGAGCCACCGGCACCCCTGACATATCGTCTCGCCTCNCATCAAGTACTATATGAGTATCTACTTCAATAATAATTTCATGGAACAAATCTAAGTAGTCTGCAGCATGCGTAATCGCAGTAATTAGTTACCTTATCGGTTTTTTCTTCATACGTTGCGTGAATCCCAGGTATTTTTTTCAGTGACTGTTCTAAGAGAACTCGTCCTTCTTTATCAAGGAAGGCGACTGCTCGAGGTGGTATTTGAATCGAAGGGCTGAGAATGAGAGACCAGTAGAGGTGACGTCGTCGGAACGTGAAGCGAGCGGTGGCCACGCCCGGAGCCACCGGCACCCCTGACATATCGTCTCGCCTCACACACAGCGGTGACCGCCCAGTCAGAAATGATGCGAAATCTAACAGGAAAAATGTTCATTTACTACACTGATGTTGCATTGGGATTGGTATAGAAAGAAATGTATCTTTATACGTGATAGTAATGATACCAATTCTTGAAATTGTGGAAATGCTGAAAGACTTACATTTCATGTTTTTTTCGTCTTCTTCATTCGTAATGACANGTATAGAAATAAATGTATCTTTAAACGTGATGGTAATGATACCAATTCTTGGAATTGTGGAAATGCTGAAAGACTTACATTTCATGTTTTTTTCGTCTTCTTCATTCGTAATGACAATTGGACTGTCTTCTTGGACAATATCGGGAGCTGAAACAATATCAAACAATACATTTAACATAGGTACTTAACAATTTTCACAGAAGTTGTTACTCTGATGTAGGTAGCTACACTTTCTCGAGGCTATAAAACTTTGTGTACTCGCTCTTTAAGCCTGTAGGCAGAAAGAAGGAAACCTTATATGCGCTTAGGACTACTTAATGAAATGCAATAGGGCACTAAAATATTATGGTTGATATCGATTCGATAAAATGACTTTCCAAGTAAACGGTGAAAGGTGCTCAGTACGTATATTATATACGGAGATCTTAGTCTAAACATTGACACTGCTTATAAAAACAAATAAAATTACATTTGCACGTAATCATAATCGAGTGAAATCTAGACGGAAGGAAATATAATTTTAGTGTACGTTAATGTTTCCCTTTGGAGATGTGAGTGGCTACTTTCTCCTGGTGACGCTGCTCATAAAAAGTCGTAGTTGGATCAATTGGTCGCGAGCAGTGCGTCGGCGTCGCGNACATATACTTAACCATTTTCACAGAAGCTGTTACTCTGGTGCTACACTTTCTCGGGGGCTATAAAACTTTGTGTACTCGCTCTTTAAGCCTGTAGGCAGAAAGAAGGAAACCTTATATGCGCTTAGGACTACTTAATGAAATGCAATAGGGCACTAAAATATTATGGTTGATATCGATTCGATAAAATGACTTTCCAAGTAAACGGTGAAAGGTGCTCAGTACGTATATTATATACGGAGATCTTAGTCTAAACATTGACACTGCTTATAAAAACAAATAAAATTACATTTGCACGTAATCATAATCGAGTGAAATCTAGACGGAAGGAAATATAATTTTAGTGTACGTTAATGTTTCCCTTTGGAGATGTGAGTGGCTACTTTCTCCTGGTGACGCTGCTCATAAAAAGTCGTAGTTGGATCAATTGGTCGCGAGCAGTGCGTCGGCGTCGCGGGGCCCGTTCGCAAGACCTCCCCGACCCCTCCATTCGGGTTGATTGGATCAAATGTTATTCAATCGTAACAGGATCGGCGCGGGCGTCTAGACGGCGACGGTAGAATTTGCGTTTTGCATAGCTTTCTTGTTGGGTCTGCTATGGACAGAAATAGAGGGAGCACTGACATTTCATGCGACACTTTGATTGGTACCCGATTTGTCGATGTACGCTCGTTAAATGCTCGTAAACCCAAATGCATCGGTTGCGTATTGCATTATTACATTTATTGTGTAGCCGTTACTAGAACTGCGTGCATACATTACGCATTATTGCCATCAGGCTTGGGTTAATGTGATGTAAGTCCTGATATAGTGCTTCAAGTGTACCCTAGAGTTGTACATTTCAAGTTAATAAGGTAATAAGTTATTCAGTAAAACTGGTGCCTAAGGCTGTTACTGACTTATAAAGAGTACATTACAGTTTTCGTGCTTTTATTTGGTTGACGTCAAACGTATATGGCTTATTATCTTTTAGAGCTTACTTTCTCTTTTACCATTTTTGTTAAACTAATCGCGGCACAGCGAAGATCAAAGGAAGTATTTGAGATAATATACGTATCTATTGAATATTTTTTTATTTATTTGCCTACGAAAACAGTTGAACTCAAACATTGAAAAAAAACATTCGGCGACTGACCTAAATAAAGTACGTCTTTCAGGTATGGGTTCTATAGTTATAACAGCAATTATTTCAGACCCTCTAAGTTGCCAAGGTCAAAACTGAAATATACTTTGAATGTTACAAATGTTCATTGATCTGAATCTTTGCGTAGATAAATGAGTATTCCACTTGTACGTAAAATGTCCTTAACTTAGCTAAGGGACAAGTAAATGAAAAAAAATGGTTTGTAATAAGTTCAAACTTCTTATTCAGAACTATTTTCTATTTGCCCCAGAAGACAACATCATAGGATATAAAATCATGTTTATAGGGCTGACCCTTTACTAAGCAGCTGGACTAGTTATCCAAATGAATTATTACAAATATAAAGATTTTCTGTTTAACATAATACACAATACCCATATAAATAACCAACAACTTAAATCACTTAACATTTTCCAATATTTTTCCATAAATTTGAAATGTCAATTTTCAATAACTGCCTGTCTTTATAAGTAATTACTTTAATAGAATAAGTGCTTCCAGTCTTAATAAACATGTAAATGTCACATTGTAATATAATATCAATAATGGCATAATTATATTGCGACTTGTCGATATCTGTGTTTAAGCGCATTACGTGTACTTGTGTGTACTAGCGCCGCGAGTTAGACTAATAAATCGTGTTATCTGATCATTGGTGGTGGACAGGGGAATGACATGATAAACAAGTACTATATAGTGTCCAGTAAACATTGTGATGAGGGGACCTGTTTACGCGACTACGTACGAAGTATACACGTCCAGATTGTGATCTGGCACGCTCCGGCGCCGTTCATAATTCACTCTGCAAATTCATTACATATCCGAGACAGCCCTAAATTTATTTGCAAATGGCGCCAAGGCGACGATGAGTAGCTCTAGGATATTTGCAAGCACAACAAAGAGTAGCGCGCACGGAGAGATGGCGGCGACGGAATGTGCCGCCGATACCCAGGGCTGACGGCCGATATCACTCACTACAGGCTTCCTTACACACCGCCAGATCATACCTTTGACTTTGATAGGCTCCCAAATCGTTAAACAGTCTAGGGAGAACCCAAAATTATCCCTAACTAGTAAGTAGTGTGCAATAATGTATTTGTCCTCCTAATATAAATCGTAACATAACTGAATAATAATTTAAGTAAAATTTTCCTAACGTTTATGTAATCGATTAACAAACATTCCACTTCGGTATTTATAGTATTAGTATATTACCAACGTGTTATATCTGAGCATGGAGTATGAATAAATGCAGTAAAATATGCTGCCGGCCATTAAAATGCATTAACAGTGACAAATACCAGCGCTGGCGGCATTGTAGGACAACCGCGGACGTTTCTGTCTATTGCTGTTATATGGCCAATAATGTGCAGTCAGCTCGTGAATTCAAGCCTTAATAGGCGACTTTATTGTCCAATAACATCTGAGACTATCGACGCTCGTGTGCAACAAGTACCTATCTTCGAAAATATTGATCTACAGCCAGTCAATTGACTATGCACTGACGCATGTTTTTGTTTATTTGTTTACTTATCATAAACAGCTTTTATATGAAATGTTTCAAAACCCATAACATGGTTTGTTTACGAGAGCGGAACACTTTATTTTTCTATTTAATTCATTTGATTTTTTAAAAGCCAAGCAATACCAATCATCTACAAAGTCGCGACTAACCCAGCCTTGCTGCTTCACCAGAAATAATGTAAGCTCCTAATGTCTTCACTTATTTAAAAAGCACGTCACTCCCATATTTTCCTCTTTCTCTCTCTCTGATCTCCAGTGAACTAGAACAATAAATGTTTGGGCAAAAGAATGCACGAAGTGGACAGCCCTAGTAGAGAGTGTGCGATCGTCGTCGGACACCTTTGACTCGGCCAAGCTTGGCTCACTCGTCGCGCCTGTGCGGGTATGAATATTTATGCGCTTGCATAGCGCACACTAGTGGCTCAACGCGAACGGGGCGACACGTAGCGTTTCAACCGATACCACTCATTAATGTCGTTTAGCGTAAATTTAAACTTTTAAAAGCAACCTCGAAGCAGCGACGNTGACACGTAGCGTTTCAACCGATACCTACCACTCATTAATGTCGTTTAGCGTAAATTTAAACTTTTAAAAGCAACCTCGAAGCAGCGACGTGCGCCGACTAGAGCCGTGATCGCTTCATTTCTAGTCTAGTCGCGGCCTAACGTTTAGTCCTGTGCGTCGCGACGAGTTTTCCAATGGTGTGATGTAAGCAGGCGCCGATCAGACGTCGCCCGCGGCCGCACGGCCCGCGCCAGCCACTGCACCGCGAACAACCACTCAGTGACAATAAATCGTTTCAAAGAAGCCAGATATAAAACTAATTCCATGTCAAATCACACAAACGATTCAAATTGTACGACCGGCTGCCAGATATCACTGCCGGCTGGCGCGCAAAACAATTTCATCTCCTATACGATATAGGTATGTCATGAATTAAGACGCATTCTAAACACGTTATAGGTGATTACAAAATCTGTTATATTTCCGACCTAAACATTACTCGTTGGACGTCTACATTTTTAATGATGTCTAGAACCAAAACGCTTTGAATCTAAAAGCATTTTAATTTCATGTAAAAACTGGAACAATTGTAATGCAGAAATAGTGATGGAGTGTTTAGGCGCCGTGCTGTGGCGCAACCGGCCCGGTTCCGTCACCAGCAGACGGATCAGTCACTGCTGACAACATGGCACTACGGGTACTTGCGCACAGGCAGCTCAAACAAGGATTGCACAATCAATCGTGTCTATATAAGACGTCTTAAGACAGCTTCATGTTTCGTTGCTACTTCNTTTATATTTCCGACGTAAACATCACTCGTTGGACGTCTACATTTTTAATGATGTCTAGAACCAAAACGCTTTGAATCTAAAAGCATTTTAATTTCATGTAAAAACTGGAACAATTGTAATGCAGAAATAGTGATGGAGTGTTTAGGCGCCGTGCTGTGGCGCAACCGGCCCGGTTCCGTCACCAGCAGACGGATCAGTCACTGCTGACAACATGGCACTACGGGTACTTGCGCACAGGCAGCTCAAACAAGGATTGCACAATCAATCGTGGCTATATAAGACGTCTTAAGACAGCTTCATGTTTCGTTGCTACTTCCTAAGTAAGCGCCATGCATATTTATGTGACGTTTACGCGCGGATTAGATAAATTATACGAATACTTTGCATATACAAGTGTATTTCGGATCCTATCGAACACATATCAAGTGTCAGCGGATCGATTTATTATGCATAACGATATGACAGGTACACGGGCAAATCATTCATCAACTCGGATTTATTGAATGTTGAGTGTAAAATATTTACATGTTACATGAACGTAGCATTGAGCGTCCAGACATATCCGATCATACCTTGACCTCGACTACGCTGAAAAACTTCAGTTGCCGTGTGGGGTCGCGCCGCCGCCGGAACTATTCTGAACAAAGTGACGACGCGTCTAGTGACGTCACGCACGACGCTCCACTGAAAACACCGTCGCTCATGTCACCTCGACATCTAAACCGCGTACCTGTCACTACTTGTAACTATGCCAAAAACTTTATTCTCCATTATTTTTCCGCGACAACATCACACTGATTCATATCAGTAGGATAAAACTAGCAGAATCGAAGGATATTACTTCTCAGTCTTACATAGGTATACTAAGTACTCGACCTAATTAACCATTAACCTAGATGTTTGTCACACAAGCTCGTAGATAACATTGATATATCGCATCACGCGTGCCATTGTTACAACTTCTACATGCGCGATTTTCTTATCAAGAGTTGTAAGTCCATATCTGTTGCGATTAAAAATAGTACAGCTAATTAAACTTAATAATTTCATGATTTATTTATTTTCAATCATGCCTTAAAGCAGCTCCAAGATAAAATTCACTTTAGATTGTATTATCATTATGTAATAGTACAATTGTGAAAGCATTATTTTTTTTTTACATCATAGCTTTAACAAATCTTCGGGAATATAATTTACCGTAATTTGATTTATTAAGTAGGTACCTAATTTGTATTCGAGACTCAAGGATAATGATTGATCATAGGATTGAGATACCGGATGAGGAAGATGGCATACACGGGGCGGCTGCGACGCGCGCGCAAAGGTGCGGCTCGGTAAGAGTACATCGCTATTCCACTGAGGCTGATAGCGCTCTTGGGCGAACGGGCCTCATTGCAAATTCCCGCGACGGCAAGCGAGTTGTTCGCAGTCGGCTTTGCGCTAATTTATAGGTTATATTCGTAATGATTGTGGCAAAGAATGTTTATGGCACAAGGCGCGGTCTTATTGTTTTCGATAGGCACGCCAGCGTGGAGTTCGAGCCGCACACACGCCCGCATAACTGTCGCGCTGTAAGAATGCAACGAGCGTTGGCTTCGATTCAACATCCATTTCCATAAAATATAATTTCGCCTCGGCGCTCTGGATGCATCGCGATGTGAATGTTTCGACGCCGCGCACCGCCACTACATACATTTGTTGCTCGAATTGCGAAAATTAATGTTGGTGACGTGAACTGCTCTACATCCGAATGCATAACAAGTATTTATCCCAAACTTATGTCTACACTCAGAAGCTTGCTGTGTTTTCACAATACCAAAACTGCAATATCTTCAAGTTTAACTAAAATGGGTGTAGGTACACGTTTGGGAAAGATTGAACAAGGAGAATCGGTGCGTTCACGCCCGCGACCTCCATGTACGGCGGCGGCGAACGAGCCATTGTACTGACCGCGGTATTTCTGCGGCGGCCTATGCACCGCCGTTTACGGACAACCGTTTACCCAAAAAAGTAGAACAACAAACCACGTCCGCGCTGTTTACAAGACGCGCAACACTCCGGCCGCATTGTCCTGCGGTGAAACGTTCGCGATTTGCATTTTACGCCTACAGCCTTGCTCGCGCCGTCGCCGCCACAGACAGCCTCGTGTTTTGCATTTCTCTCTATCTGCACTTACTTTTACACATACATAGAATAGTAATGAATCAATACATGCGTTATATTCAGCGAAAATAAGACCCTGAAGATAACATCAAGACAGACTACTGTTCCACGATGTCAATTGCTTCCTGCCTTGGCTGCTTACCCAGACAGTTAATCGCTCGTAAACTCGCACTCGGAGATAATGAGATGTAAACAAATATCGGAAACAGACACCTCTTTGCATTTTCTCCGTCACATTTAAGTTAAGCACCCATAAAATTGTTTGTTCTTTTAACTGTATAAACACTAGTACGAAGTATCCGAACATCAGCGACAACATGAGCTCTCTTTAGTTAATTTTAGATTCTCAATATCTAGCACTTAGTATTTCTCGGTGTACCTAATTATAAGAAGTAAGTATTAGCAGTGATACAATAAGGATTTTTCAAGAAGTAAACTGTGAAACATTGTTCGATACACAGCTTACATTCAAATTATGAAGTGCAGTGTAATGGCGGACGATGGTCTCGTTGATGGAATTAATTAGAAATGAAGCGGACGAGTGCTGATTGGCGAATGACGGCGTATCTATCATCAGAATATCGGCAGCGCAAGGCCGCGGCCGGGCCGCACGATCTGCTCTGAATATACAAGTTATAAAAAATATACCTACCGTGCATCATTAATTACGAGAACCATATGTTAACGAGTCATTGATACCATCTGTCAAAATCGTGATCTCCATTCATAGTACTGACAGCCCTACTTTTTGAAGTACAATAAGGAATTTGCGTGAGATTTTCCCTGTGCGAAATACTTATTTATAAAGTCAGTACAAGACGTGCGAGGCTGGGCAACAATAATGAATTCTGACTATATTCCTACTTATTTATCATTACCTATATCAATGTAGTTGTCATAACAAGTTAATTGGGTAATTCCTATATACGTAATTCTTGGGTAGAAACGACTTCGACGACATATCCTGCCGACACAGACTTCCAGTCTATACAACATATAAGTAATTACACTCACATACAATATATACTTATGTAAGTACTCGTATCTATCTATAGTTTTTTATTATAATAACAATATATCTTAGCGCTGTAGACGGAAAGACGGCAGCATAACACCTGTATCTTTATATAACAAGTACAATGTACATAAAATGAAGAGTAGCAATAAGTTTTATTTATAATAATGTGATTTAATTTATACATTTAATACATAATATGATCATCTTCGCTATATGCAATACTTTTATGGTGTGATAGTGTTAAAAACTTTTTGGAATGATGAATGGAAACTATATATTATCAGAATTCATAAGTGCTCGTAAAGCCAAGATGCCTAAATTATTTGACTTTTTTTTCTTTTTCATCCCTCTTGGGAGCCCTTTCCATTCCATGATAAAGAAAGCCTATGACAGTCGGAAAGAACACCTAAAATCTCTCAAACTTGGCCCCAATATTATAATTGTATAGAAGTACTTCAAAACCTCGTTTACTTCAATAGTGTAAACAGATAAGAGTCTAAAAAAAGATCAATTAAATGATAATTTAATCGCATTACCTAAAAATATTATTTTCAATTGTACCGTTTCTATGCATATGCGATTGCTATATTGTACTTCAATTATTTTTCAAAAACAAGTGACTTATTGAACCTCCGAAGGCCATCGTTTGCAACAATACAGATGGTCGTTATTTATGTGCTAAATGGCATAACCGACACAAGTATGGTACAATGAACTGATAAAGTAGGCTAATACGTGAGGACATGCACATCGCAACGTAACGTTGTGATTTTCTAACAGTACTTTGTACCTTCTGGTTTTGATCAAGCCACTATATCTAAGTACATTACATACATTTTTTATTTTGGTAATGTACGCAAAATAGTGTTTACTTAATTTTACTAAATATAAATATTAAGGAATAACGTTCAATGTAATCCTACATTAACCGGTTCGGTAGTTTAACGCGTAGCATCCGTAGATAAATGCTACGCGTATTACTACGCGCGTATTTGTTTACAACAACCGAGGTTTGCGTAAAACGTAGCGTATTCGTAGTAGATATGTGGTTAGATAAATATAAACCGCTTGTCATCTGACGTCATACTAGGCAGGTTTTTTATACCTAATGGAAAATAAATCACAGATATGTGTGATTAATTTTAAACTCATTTTAATATTGTTTTGGTTTGAAATAAGATTAGCACGCCTTATTTTTATTCTGGGTATATTTCACAGTAAGCATAAACTGCGATGAAAACATATTTTCCTCATCCAAAATTCTTTTGATTCCAGGTTACCTACTTTCTGTTTTATATGACTTCCTTACATTAACCATGATCGTTAGGATGATGCCTAATGTAATCACGATCATCATTGCTAATTAAATATAAGCTTCAAATCATGATTAAAATAGCACACTTTTATCACTTCATTAGTATCGTCACCATTACATGCAATCTCATATATAATCAATTAAATTTTATTGCAACTCATTTCTAAGAACATATTTATGTTATTGATATTATTAATAACATATTAATTGTTCATGTTGTTTATTATATCAACTTTTAACGTAATATGTAGTACTGAGCTTATGTAAGCCGAACTCATATTGTTCCTGTGCTAGCTACGCGATAAAGAATAAAAAATTTAAAATCTGTTTTCCGTTAAATAATATAAACAAACATAGTCACCAATTTGTAATAAAAAATTGAGTTTTAATTTTAAAAGAAACTTAATAATTTCATTGCAACTTTTTAACGTCGTAATCTAATGGAATACATGTGACGTGTACCTATGTAGGTAAGTATTAGCTTCTCGCAATTATTTTTGCGTGTGATAGACACTTGCATATGACTGCTAAAAGGTAAACCACCAAATCAAATAGTTTAGCATGTCAAACAACTGAAGACAACTGAGAGTCCATATACGCCACTAAAACGTTAATAATTAATAAACATTAATTAAGTGCAGTGTTTGTTGAGCCCGTCCCCAGTAGGGCTTAATGACCACACGTGTCTAACTCATTCATCTTCATTAGCGTTTATTTTAGAACGGAACAACTGTTGTAATGCCTGACTAGTCTGGATTCGTTTGTTTGTACAGCTTAAACTAAATGGAAGTCGCTGACTACTTCATACTCTGGAGGGATATTTATTAACTTTGACTTGCCAAATTGATTAAACCATTTCGTTAACTTAAAGAAATCAACTGTTTTTATATAAGTCTATGATTCAAAATATGGTCTTTACCTTTTTACATTCAAACATCAGAATAAAAGGAAGACAAATTAAATCGATTCATTGGACGCATCATTTATCACACTGATGCGCCAGCGCCTACTCATGCGGCAAAGAAACTACATAAACCTTCCTTTTTCTCGAAGCATTGTTGGGTAAAAATAAAACGTTACCAATAAGGATAATTCCCTTAGTCATTCGACCATGACCTTCCCACTCCCAGCTCTTCGTCGAGACGCATAATGGCATGATTTACAGTCTAAATATTCCATGCTTTATTGTTGATGAACACATACAGCTAATTGATGGTTACTACCGTACTTGTTACACTAGGGGTTTCCCTTACAGAGACCGAGATTCTGAGAATATGTAGGGAATGTTGTTGCCAAGTTTTATTGATAGCAAACGACTTTCAAAGAACTTCTGTTTGCACAATCGAAGGAAATTCCAATTACAATGCAGCAATCAAATTCGGAACATGAAATCGACATCCAAAAAGCCCACGCGCTTTTGTTTTCGTTTTCAATATCTTTATATGGCATATAAATTCGTTGAATTGGCCGTTGTAACCCTGGCACCCCACATGCGGAATGTTCAGTGATATAATAAATCACAGTTTGAGTGTGTGGTGAGATTTCATTTTGCGTAGTGGTGGTTTTGTGTGATGAGAATTTTATGGTTATACCGGCGAAGAGTGTAGAGAAGACATGATATCTATGATGATCAGAAGGTCATATCACAGAATATATAATACACCGTCTGGTCATCATGATCAACTAAAAATTGAAAAGTTGATGTCGAGTTATAAACTAAAACATATTGGATCTTTTTTGTTATGTTGTTGCTCTCGCTCGAAGATATGATGTAAGAGGATTGTGAGAGCATGTATTTATATATTTTTCATTTATTTATTTTTACTAGTAGTCATTAAAATGTTATGAGAATAAATAGTGATACCCTGGAGATACCGAAGTTGTGGTTAACGCAACTCTGAGTGAGCCGTCCGTCAAAGTCATCCATCCAGGATTGAATCAATGGTATCTATCTCTGTCATTTAATAAATTTATTAAATATGTCTCATTGATCTACTTATTGCAGTATAATATTCTCCGCACACCAGTGAAAGCGTGATGAGAGTATTCGTTTAATGATTGTTATCTGTATTATTACAATTTTGTTGGTAATTCATAGTGAGTAAACTTATATGTCTAGTTTGTCTAATCCTTTATTTTCCACCAGTTATACATCAGATTTTGGATGAAACTAGGATTTAATGCCGGATCATGCGCGCAGTGAGAACTAGAAGATTTGATAACGTGAGTGTAACCGTTTCTATTGGTGTATATCAGCCAATCCCTTTAGTAGAGAAGCTCTTCTATCATTAGATAATCACTACAGTTATGAGAGCATATTACCAACTAGACGACCGAGTCACCCTACGCATCATCTCATCTTGGGCACTGATATCACCTACTGGCCAGTATGGATATCGAGACAAATCTATAGAAGTCTTTTTAGAAAAGTAGTGTTACACAAATAAATAAGCTCTATATAAATCGGGACGAGATAAGAAGAGAAATAACCCGGCCTACGCAATGGTATAAGATATTGGAGTTATGTAGTTTATCAACCACTCCTCACAATCATTCATATAAATATGTGTCGTCAACCATCGAAACGAAGTCGGCATACAGAGTAGTAAATTGTCTGCTGCGTCAGCTCAACCTCCTGAATTTGACTCTCTCTGTTCGTAGAAGCATGAGACACCGTCTGAGGAGCACTATTAATTCATATAACATATAGAGACTCGGACTATGATTAATTGGATATCATGAGCAAGTGACAGATATATGTAGAGCACTCCAGTTTTTGTGCACGGAGAGGAATGGCGACAAGAACACTCGAGCACTTGTGGCTGTCACTATACTGTGACATGCGATTATGGTGTTATATAAGATATCCACCTCTCTGATGAGTCCAGTTTCTGAAGAAACTCTGAATATGCAACCAATTTCTCGGATTATTTGTTGCTTCCATCACGAATTAAGAGAAGCTATACGATAAGATTGGTTATATTCGACACCCATTAGAGACCATACTAGATCTCTACAGAGTTAGATATTGATTGCACTTGCAGTTGTTATATACAGTGCGAGATATCATTCGGCTCAGTGAGGTAAGCCTCATCTACTCAATGATCCATCTTTACTGCATGGCCGAATAATACAGATATTGCTAGTTAAGTTCGGTGCTGTGCTATCACAGTGAGCATCAGAGTGAGTTTAGGTAATTGATTTGTAGCAACGTGGATCTATCCAGATGAGTTGTGGTTTGATAGTACACTCAATCGATTTTGCGTATTTGCCTAATAAGGCACCATTTGTCAGGATGACGTATTAGTATATGGAGCACGCTAGTGAGCTTTTTGCGTGGCATATAATATACGACATAGGTAACTTACCATACACATGCCTGTTGGACTAAGCGGAATTTGTCGACATCCGGTCAACGCTAACCGTGGCATTCTCTCGAATTTATATTTTCACGCACCGGATATGCTGTCTTAGGGTTACTTCACATCACAGACACGCTTACCTCTGAATCACTGGAGCAATCTCACGGACAACGCGAGTGTCTCGCGTGAGCAATGCGAGATCGTATCTCTGTGTATATACAATCTATACGTGCCAGGAAAATATGAGTGATCGAAAAAGGTACTAGTAAAGGAGGAGTGCTTCAGATCGAGAGAAAGATGAGCGTTTATCGTAGGCTAGTCTAATATCAGTAAGAAGGAAACCACGAGCACTTTATCATATTGCAGGAATATCTAAATGTTAATGTTACTTTCACGATAATAGCACAGCATGTATAAAATAGATGTGCACAAAAATAACAATTTCAACTCTCGGCTAACACTTAAAGAGCTGATAGCTCTCTCAAGAGTTCATGTCATAGTGGTGTCTATTTGAGTACTTGTGAGCTCAACCGACGTTCTCATATCGAGGATATCACAAAATATGGTTGTATATGCGGATCCTATTACAGTAGTTTATTGTGATTTCGCTTTTCAATTATATTTGTGCTAATTATGTTTAATCTGGCTCTTTCCTCGAGTTTTGTGGAGGTCTATGAAACTTATTAATATTTTCTAAATACAGCCACTTGGGGAGGCACTCGAGCAAATACATATCAGAGAATTCAAGAGCTACTCTAACAAGTTCAGTGTACACGCTATGTTTTCCGCATGATGCCTGCACTCTTCATTGTGCACAGGGTAATTATGATGTTGCCTCTTGCTAAACGATTCTTTGCTGCGAGAGGATAGTCCCATTTATGAAATAGATTCCTGACGCATGTCAGACAATAATGGACCTGGTCTCGAGAAGATGGTGTAACTAGAAACTGCACTGAGTCAGGAGTATCATAACTGTGAGGAATGCTTCTTTGTGTGCAACACGCTATTGCAGTGATACTCTTCTTCGCACACTATGAACTCTGCAGCACGATCAGCGCTACTGGCAGCTCGCGTACAATTGGTGTATTTTTATTAGTGTACCTAATTTAATATACTTGTGATTAGATATCGTGCAGTGTATACCATACAGCGGCGCGCGTACCGACGCCACAGAGGTAGTAGTACGTCACACAGTATATACGGTGTCTGTGAATGGAAGAGCAGTGTAAAAAATATAGTTGCCTCACCAAGTAATAAACTCCGACCACGCACACGCACCATCCACGACACCTGACGGTAATCCAGGGAGCGTCTCTGCTCGACACGCAGCTGGCCGATCTGAGTATTGTCACAGATGAATTTCGCAGTCGCTCACTATCGTGAGTCTCGTGATCTATCACTTAGCATTTGATACTTCTCGTGCAAATGTATGAGTATGATTAGGACATTCAAGTCTTCGTGCCTCATTCGAGCTTCCTACTATCTATAGGTATTGAACCTATTGCGTGGAGCTCGTGAGTTAGCATGTTTGCCGTGCTCCGATCATTTCTGTGTCACGACGGAGTGGTATCAGGCTAGGTTATCCTGGTCTCGGATGA
>NWSH02000525.1:6296163-6324841 GCA_002382865.2 Heliothis virescens | reverse complement strand
GTAACATGTAACATTGTGTAGTCGTCAATTCTCAGAACGTACAAGTCAATCGTTGCTCGAGATACCGGTCGGTAAGTTTTAAGGATAAATCTCTCATCGCCGGCGCGCCATAGACCGGCGCGTGTAGTATTCAAGGCACAATGTTTAAATGTTTATAAATTCCACTCATCGGCCTTTCGCACTAACATAGTTCAATAAACATACATGCCATCGCTTCTGTCTTACTTTACATCTAATGTTTCAAGTTTAATTTGACACGGCAAATGAATGCTCCCAGGCGCTCATAACATGTTTATAATACAGGTAGCTGAGTACATTCACTCTGGAATATTTAAAAAGCCCGTTACCACATCTACTTAAATCTCGATGCGACCTAATTCACATTCAAAAATGGCTCATGAGTCAGTTCTTCCTGATCGGATGGTGCACTTACCGTAAATACGATTGAGTAATGAGATGTTTATTGATTCTGTCGATACGCTTCCTACAAAGAATAACCGAAAGCCTGTCATATTTAAGAATATGCATGAGAAGAATTCGGAGCACGTAAACAGACGCTGGTGAAATTTTAAATTTGTTAACAGTTAGAGGATGTCGCGGTCTATTCACATTCAAGTGAGGGTTTAAGATGGCGAGAGAACAGCGGTCGCAAACGACGGATCATAAAATTACATATGAACGAGTGACCGCACGGCCGTGGCGCCACATTTCTATGAACAATGAAATGGTATGGAAATGGCGCCAAACCCTCCATCATAAGCTGCGCACGCGCATGCCATAAAACTGCATGTATTAACGTTTAGACCGTTTATGAGTTCGCCTGATTGTGTCACGTCCTTGGGTAATGACCAAGCATTCTGTTGTTTTGTGCTGTAACTTTACCGAACATAAAATCATTATTTTCTTTTAATAGTATGTAACTGTGTCCACTCAAAATATAAATTCTGTTTCGACCGAATTAACTGCCTTTTAACGATTATTAAGTGGATAATGAAATTTTAAATATTTTAATCAAAATCAATGAATCAACATGTTAACTGCTGGCTTTATTGATAGATAATTACTAACCTGGACCTAAATGTAGCTTGAGCTCCATTTATGTGCATGATCATGTGTATTTGAATTAATATATTTTGTCGTAACTTATTTTTAAAAGCTTTTATTTAACTTGCAATGTATGTAAATATATTTGTATGTTCGGGTGAANCGATTCGACCGAATTAACTGCCTTTTAACGATTATTAAGTGGATAATGAAATTTTAAATATTTTAATCGAAATCAATGAATCAACATGTTAACTGCTGGCTTTATTGATAGATAATTACTAACCTGGACCTAAATGTAGCTTGAGCTCCATTTATGTGCATGATCATGTGTATTTGAATTAATATATTTTGTCGTAACTTATTTTTAAAAGCTTTTATTTAACTTGCAATGTATGTAAATATATTTGTATGTTCGGGTGAAATCTTTGAACTCAATTTTGAAGTAGATATATTCAACCGTTTGTGCTGAAATTTCGTGGACGCGTTTAGTTTGGATGACAATATATGATAAGATATGTGACGTCATTCTAAATCCAATATGGCGGATCATACAAGATGTCAGAACAGTTATATTTAATCCACTTATACAATATGGGTATCAAATGAAAGGGCTCGTTGAGAGTAATTTGAAAAAGTATATGACGTCATTCTGAATCCAATATGGCGGACCATGCAGGATGNCAACTTATTTTAATACACCAACCCACAGAGCGAGTTAGCAGTATTCGTAAATCGTCCATGAAAGCATCTTTCTACATCTTTAACTATTCCAGATCACGTTCAAATTACGAGCGTCAGAGGACCAAACCCAAGGTAACTCAAAAGTCCAGGGAGTCTAATCACGATCAAATGCCATGATATACTTTGATATAAATATCGATATGCTACAAAAGTCTGCCAAATTAGCCAGCGGATTATATTTCTTGAATAGAGCTGTACGTTCTGCTAACCTAACGGACAGAATAACCAAATGTGCTAATGAAGCCTCATAGTTGATATAGCAAATATGGTACTCTACATTAAGCACAGAAGTTGAGCTTAAATTCCAGCCCACGTCATTCTACACCAATAATAGAAAGAAGGTATTGTGAAAATAAGAAACTTGCCAATTCGTACTTTCCTTTTGGAGCGCGGGTGCGCGCACGTGCAATCTACCGAATTTGCTTAGAGCGGCCGCTACCGGCGCCAGTCTACTTTCCGAATAGCCTTCGCGTCTCGGTTGTGACCTTTTACGCACGTAATACACGCCTTACGAGTCTGTGTTCCACTCCTAGCTCATAAACTAATCACGACTTAAAGCGATAAAATATACAGAAAAGCTGAGAGCAATTTCACAGCGATGATACCTACATTATTTGGAACACCATGGAACTGCACATTATATAAAATTAGACATCTGAATGGCGTGATCATAGTGCGATGTGGGCGCGTAATGTCAGTCATAAGTTAGTCCGAAGTGCATCGAGCTCGTATGTGGGCTAATCAATGATCAGCCAATATATTCAATTGAAGTGCCATTCAGACGATGATTGGCAATTCTCAGAAATACGCTTTTGAAATAATACTCTCTGTTTGAGTTCCGCAGAGTACCATTGGCGATAACAGGGGAAAATTATGTTTTGAAGATAGACAGGGAAATGATGCAACGTAGAGGAACTGAGGCGGTAATGGTGCTGTACCAGCAACTACCAACAGTTCCGTGTCAGATGTGTATGTTCATCGTTGTTCACCATTACGTAGTCCCATCAGTACATATGACCTACACTTAGAAGACCTAAACATACAAATTCACATTTATATATTTGTCCACTGCTGCAATGTTTGCGTACGATTTATGTGGGAAGGGCACCTACAGCACCAGCCAGGTACACCTAGCTACTATTGTGAAACATTTATTATCTATTTACTGGCGCTCTCTCCAAACGCCTGATATTTACATGTATAAATAATAATGCCGTAATAGAGGTCATTACAAAGGGCCTTTAGTACAACTTAGCACTATAGTGTACAAATATAGTTCGGTAAGATAACAATATTGGTTCGACGACACCGCCTAGGAGTGAATGTCGACAAAACCTTAAATCAGTATAAATACAACGTCAATAACGAATAAATTTAAATAATATGAATTGAATTAAAATTAAATTATTAATACTACATTAAACGAACCGTTTTTATGGCGCACGTTTAATCTGTCATTTCGTTTTTTTTTTATATATTTTTATATTAATTTGCATAAATACCTATTTATAATAAGAAAAATATTTTGTTCGAAGTTTAAATCTGTATCTTTTATTTCATGATACTTACAAATTAATAAGAAAAAAAAACAATGCCCTCTTTCCAAAAATGACAATTAAATTGTAAGACAATTTACTTGTAAAAATATTTAATTGCTCAAGAAATGTAATATGAAATGCTGTATGAAATCACGGCCAAGTACTTCTTGCAGAATGAATTATATCTTAACCTCATTCATTCATCGNACAATGCCCTCTTTCCAAAAATGACAATTAAATTGTAAGACAATTTACTTGTAAAAATATTTAATTGCTCAAGAAATATAGTATGAAATGCAGTATGAAATCACGGCCAAGTACTTCTTGCAGAATGAATTATATCTTAACCTCATTCATTCATCGNGTTAAATCTGTCATTTCGTTTTTTGGATATATTTTTATAATAATTTGCATAAATACCTATTTATAATAAGAAAAATATTTTGTTCGAAGTTTAAATCTGTATCTTTTATTTCATGATACTTACAAATTAATAAGAAAAAAAAACAATGCCCTCTTTCCAAAAATGACAATTAAATTGTAAGACAATTTACTTGTAAAAATATTTAATTGCTCAAGAAATATAGTATGAAATGCAGTATGAAATCACGGCCAAGTACTTCTTGCAGAATGAATTATATCTTAACCTCATTCATTCATCGGGTTGTATATATTTAATTGCAAATACTTAATATAGAGCGTGTCTGTTTTCTTATCTTTATGTATTAATAACACCTGTACCTTAGTATCTCGCTTTCCTTTAATAAGTATACATGAGTGTTATGTCGATACAGTGATTTCAATATCAAAGTAGGTAGGTACATAATTCTCCAACTTATGACCATATGGTTAGAAGCGGAAGCAGTTTGTCAATGAAATGTCTTTGATATAGGTACAAACAGCCGTATTTGATAAACCAAAATATTTTGGTACAAATATTTGTAGCCTACACACAATCAATCAGCAATAATAGCTTATGTGTATGATTTATTACGAAAACTTGTGCAAAATGGAACAAACATATAAATATGTTTGATTTCAAATATAACCCACCTTGGTTATTGATACACACTCTGCGTTATCANATAATAAGTATACATGAGTGTAATGTCGATACTGTGATTTCAATATCAAAGTAGGTAGGTACATAATTCTCCAACGTATGACCATATGGTTAGAAGCGGAAGCAGTTTGTCAATGAAATGTCTTTGATATACAAACTTAGCTATAGCTAGCTGATATATAAAGCCGTACTTTATAAACCAAAATATTTGTAGCCTACACACAATCAATCAGCAATAATAGCTTATGTGTATGATTTATTACGAAAACTTGTGCAAAATGGAACAAACATAATATAAATATGTTTGATTTCAAATATAACCCACCTTGGTTATTGATACACACTCTGCGTTATCAATAACGCTATTGGCATTTGTTAAAATGAGTCAAACCATAGAATTGTGACTAAGGTTGCTCCACAAACAAAACAAATTGACAAATTAATACTAAAAGACATTTGAAATACGTTGCCCGAACAAGCTCCATTACTCAGCTTTAAATGATTCTTATAGTGATTAATAGTAGCTATTCAATACAATGACTGCTTGTTTTGAACAAATTAAACACTTAAACCTGCCAGCTGAACAGCCGAACACAAAGACAGTAAGTTAGTGTAAAAAAGACGGGCACCGCGCGCTTGGAATTCTAATATTCTATCAAGTTGATTTACTGCATGTGCTTGTGTCGTGGCACTCGTGTCGTATTGTGCGAAATAAAATCAAGAGTCGTGCTCACATTAACCCGCATATTGCTGGCGCCACTATCTGTCACTGTTTCCATTGTATCTATCTACTTAGTAATAACAATAACAATAATGATTAGATAAAAGGATTTATCGTACGCGTTGACATCACGACGCATCACTAATGTTGCGTCTTGACAAAATTATTAATGTTCTAAAATTATCTTGTAACAGCCAATTAACTATAACTTACGAACGAACGCGTGCGCACTGTTGTCTGTTTGTGCAAATCATGCAACAGGGCGGTCCTACTCTGTACCTATAGGTAAGCTTTTATTACCCACGATTGTGTACCAATTTATTGATTTAAATAAAACGCGAAGATGCATCACTAGTTATAAACTTAGGAAATTGTAAAACGTCTGCATACGCTTCAAACAGTTCAAAGCTTGAGGAAATATTTCATGAGCACAAGCTGTACATGTCATGTATGTGATCAGATTACAGATGATGTTTGTCNTATCTATATCATCCTATAGGTAGTACAAGGAGTAGGACCGCCCGGTCCTACTCTGTACCTATAGGTAAGCTTTTATTACACACGATTGTGTACCAATTTATTGATTTAAATAAAACGCGAAGATGCAACACTAGTTATAAACTGAGGAAATTGTAAAACGTCTGCATACGCTTCAAACAGTTCAAAGCTTGAGGAAATATTTCATGAGNGGGCGGTCCTACTCTGTACCTATAGGTAAGCTTTTATTACCCACGATTGTGTACCAATTTATTGATTTAAATAAAACGCGAAGATGCATCACTAGTTATAAACTTAGGAAATTGTAAAACGTCTGCATACGCTTCAAACAGTTCAAAGCTTGAGGAAATATTTCATGAGCACAAGCTGTACATGTCATGTATGTGATCAGATTACAGATGATGTTTGTCGCCAGAGGTTGGGGGCCACTCAAAATATTGTAATTAGTGTAATGAAATAAGTATTCGCGTCGTAGATCGCGTGTCCTCGCGGCGCGCGGCGGCGCCGACCTGCGCTGGCGCCGGGCGTCGCGACGCCGCCGCCCGCCTTGTTTGCACATCGCGTATGTTCTCTATTTACGCAAGTACGTTTTCGCATTATTTCAACAAACACGTACGAAATTACGAAAACCATGACGTCAGTGAATATCCGAAACTACTTGTGTTTCAGTTTTTACGACTCCGACCTCAGCAATCCTTTTAGCAAAGCGGTGAGAGAAATTTAACGTAACTGTGCCCGGATCGGGTGAAGGAGCGCGGCCTGTAATTCGATAGATATTCAACTGTCGCAAAGCTATACATAAAGAACTAAGCGACCCAGTTTAATCAAAAGATCAATGTTTA
This sequence comes from Heliothis virescens, assembly GCA_002382865.2. Lineage (NCBI taxonomy): Eukaryota > Metazoa > Arthropoda > Insecta > Lepidoptera > Noctuidae > Heliothis > Heliothis virescens. The sequence goes on along the minus strand of NWSH02000525.1, from coordinate 6,318,391 downwards.
AGGTAATCAGAAAGGGTCTGGCGCCGGAGCGCTCGTCGGTGGGCACGCCGAGTCACGCACAGTTCGCACCACTAACCACTCGCTATTACTCATGATAAGCCTGCCCACAAACCGCATTCACCTAACACTGTCTCATTAGCCAACATTAAAATAATAACGGGTGCGCTTGCGGCTAGCAACCATCCCCATTCAGAGCATTTAAGATAACGTCAGCCTCAGTATGTTGTGTACTGGGCTACGAAAGTAATGATATTCGTCGAGCTCCGGTGGCGGTAGTGAGATATTTCGCATTAACGATCATCCGTGTCCACTCCCGTCTGCTCTTGACGTTCGTGAGTCGAGTGGCGCTCTTAATAAAAAAGAGCACTTTGACACATCAAAGCGTTTTACGCAGTAAACGGCGAAAAAGGTTCAAACAAAATTATGCGCCAAGGAATGTGTTGCAGCGAGAGACACCGATTTCACAAAAATAAAACGTCGATTTTGCTCGGCATCGTGCATCGGCGTGCACAAAACAAATTCCTCGGAGGCACTTGCTGTACACTGAATTAGATACACTCGTGATCGAGTGGTGAGGGGCGAGCTGCCCGATGAACCGTGAACACCAACTGACGCAGCACGTCGCCCTCGCTGCGCACACGCATGCACTACCACACACCAACAGCTTTCTGTTCCAATACAAAGGTTATCTTTTCATTCCCATTTTTTCATAATTATAAATATAGAATCGACATTATTTATGATAATGACATACTTAACCTTTTGCATGTTGCTCTGATTAATTAGATCGTTTTACTGCAATATCAAATTAATATGAAGCAATTTACCTACATGACTCGAAAAATAATACAAGATAAAGTTAACATTTGTTATGAAACAGTCGCTAATTTAATACAGTCTTCTTACATAACATTAGTCATTTACATAGTGCACGTCACGTAAATTTCAGCAATGCGTCACACAACTCAATTACTTGTCAGTCCCTGCAGCTGCTTTATTGGTCGTTCTTGGGAAACTTATCAAAGCATAAGAGTTGCAAAACTTAAGCCTTTTTTTATTTTCTGTTGTGTAATTGATACCATATGATCATTGAAAAAGTTTTGAAGCAGGATATCTAGACAAAAAAATCTTGTATGGAAAATATCAACAGATTCTGTCTCCAGAGGTATGAGTTAATTATTAACTGATGTAAATAGGCTATTCGTGTGCAAATATGCTCATGTAGTTAGCAACACAAAATTATGTTCTCAATGCCAACACGACACCGTCAAATCGTGGTTATACAATTCTGAAAACAAATAAATCAACACAATTTCTTTGAAACATATATTGGCTCAAAATAACTCTCACTTCACTGACATTGCAAATGATTCCCTCTCTGAAGGCATGAAATTCATTTAGTTTATTACAGCAACACCTGGCTGGGATTCAATTAAAAATTATCCATTTTACTGTCTTCGTATGGTACTGGGGATTTATTAAAAGCACGATAAACTATATTATTACGGCAGTCGGCCGGCAGACAGCCAACTGGAGTTCTCACAAAGGCAACTGTGAATCAGATTTGATGCGTTTTATAGTTACGAGCCTCAGATAGAGTTTACAGCCGGCTTACAGTTCCGCCATGGCGAGCTTTAACACCTATAAACCGTATCGAAATCACAATTAATTCAATCTGTTAAGCATTAGGCAGATGTAGTCGCTACACATTATGCAATCAGAACTAGTGGGAAATTCTTCATATCATTTATACCTAGTTCCTAATGGAAAGCCACTTTTGTTTACATATAACGCTGTAAGCTAAATTAATCTCGACCACGAGGAACCTATTTAACGATGAAAGTGAAAACACTGGCGAGACATTTATTGGAGCGTATATATCACATTTTTTCTCAGAATATGACTTAGTAAATATAGTAAAAGACAGCGTACGTTGACATCGTCGATATTTGTTCGCAAAAAATGTGTGTTGTAAGTTGTGTTCGCTAAAAAGGCGAGCAGACGGCGTCGCGGCGACGGGTCGACGGCCGCGCCCGGAATAACCAGCAGCAGCAGCTATATTTGCAGCAGCGGCGCGGGCGCAGGGGGGCACCAGCGCGTGCCATTTCTGCACCACCGCCCGGTGCATCTGAGTAATGCCATTGTAATGCTCTCGATATAGTCGTAATGAGTGGACGCGGCCGGGCAGACGCGGCGTCGGCGACGTCGCCGCTGCGGTCAGCCCGACCGACGCAGCCTCCGCACCACACGACTCGTAAATCACTACCTGTCGCCACTGGCTACGGAACATCCCACATAACGCCATGCCAATCATTTGACAGGGTTATTTATGTTTTATTGAATTGATTACGAATTTACGAGCAACTGGTAGTTGATGATGAACTGTGCCGGGTGCGCGCATGGCGCGTTGCGTCCATGTGTAGCTGCTATACCTAATGTATATTGATGAGACCGCTCGTGGGAGCCGCCGCTGACCGCTACACCGTCATTTGTCATCGCCAGTTCCTGTCACTACGCATACGTATACTTTCTTATTTTCTGCAATTACCTTTAAAGTCGGCAAATTTGCCGATTGCATTAAAAAATGTACTTAATGGGATGATGAGCGGCGACAATCAAGAATTACACCCGACTGTACACCGAGTTAAGGGCGAACATTACAAAGACGATAATGACTTAAACGACATAATGTACTTTTAATGTTACTATCTAAGTATAAATTACCTTTAACAAGCTAAGAGCTCTAGAATTTTTTAAATTAAACAAAAAAAATGTGTGATCGTTACAAAACAATAAATACATTCTTATACGTGTTTTTATTAACTAAATCCATAGAAGTGTCGTATTACACTCGCGAAGCAGGTCACACCAAAATGGCATATTAATAGCGGCCATCAAAGAGACTACACTTGCAAAAAGTCCATAAAGTTATGTCGTCCAGTCGATTTCCACATGTGTGGATAGTTTTCGCGACAGATGGCCCGTGACTCACTAACCTGTTGCCGCTCGTATACGTTTCCAATGTAATCGAGATGACAATATTTATAAATCATTTTAGCCCAGTATTAGCTAAAAAAACGATCTAAACATGTCCATTAAGACGAAATTAAAGACTTTGTTAGCTATTAAACGACCGCTCCTGTTTGTTAAGCTTTAAGATATCAAATGTCTAGTCTATAAAGTATGACATCAGCGCCGTGTTACCATGAACGAACATGGTTGTAAAAAATGACATCATTAACAAAGAAATTAAATTGTCCAAATCACTGTGGTGACGTCAGTGGGTGTCTAATGAGAAGCATATTCTTTATTGTATTTAACCTTTGTAGTGCGGTTCTTTAGAGATGCAAATCGTGTCGTGGAAGTGGTCGCAGTGAGCACACGTCCATTGTGTCGGTACGGGCGCGGAGGTGTCAGGCGATCACCTCACTTATCTCTTATTTCATTATCATGTTTACGATAATATTATCAGGTTAAGTATCTACGTGCGCTCGCTCCCGTGACGATCCTGCCTACCTAATTAAACAGTTGCCGAACGAACTGCGGTCGAGTCATTAATATTGTTCAAGTCATCGCACCGTCTGGACACGATGCTCTATCACGAAAGCTATAATGCGATCTATAAAACTCAAATCACAATAAAGGTACCTCAAATAAAATAAGGGCACCTCAATGGAAAGATCACCTAAGTAGGTACTTCATCAAAATGTTTCACCGATATGCAAGCATCGCAGAAATCTTTAATAAATATTATAAAGTCGACAACTAAACCGAGTCGTCCGCGGACTTATCAGAGACATTTTAAAATTTCTCAGAAACCCTCAAATTACCATTGGGAATACCTATAAAATAATTTCCGACCATTAGATCAGACCTTATCTGATCTATACTTAATATTATAAAGCTGAAGAGTTTGTTTGAACGCGCTAATCTCATGAACTACTGGTCCGATTTGAAAAATTCTTTCAGTGTTAGATAGCCCATTTATCGAGAAAGACTATAGGCTACTTTTTATCCGGGTGCACCGAGTAGTTCCCACGGGACGCAGGTGAAACCGCTGGCAGAAGCTAGTCTTAAATAATAATACTCGGAAGACTATTACCAACATGTCAACCACTTAACAATTCAATTCTATGAATTAAGAGTCTCATTGAAAAATGAGCAGTGTCATCCTAATGAGCAATATAAAAGTCTACTCTTAGATACTAAAATAAAACTAAAAAACGTATATAAAAGGACATTAGTGATGTTAGGCGTCGAAGTATTCCTCCACATCACTGTCCTCCGGAAACGTGCCCAGAAGACTGGCTGCATTGCCACGTTGTATGGCAATGCTAATTCTTTCACCAAAAAATAAGCCAGCCCTCTGGTCACGTGAAGCGTCAACAAGCCTTTTAGCTAAATCCTTGAAAAGGAGGCGTGTACTTGGGCCCCATGGTCCGAGCGTTTCGACCCCAAACGGCTCGAAAGTATAGTTGCCAATAAGGTTGCTATACTTGCGCCGCTTGGTGGTCTCTGCAGAAGCAGCAGCCGCACCAGCACAGCCTGCCGTGCTAGGAAGATGCGATGGCGCCAGGGTGTCGACGCACGTTGCATCCCACACCAAGGGCCTACCCATCTTCCATGGCAACAACGTCATACCATCTGGCCTCTTTCCATCGTCACGTACCAGACCATTGGGTTCTAACACGGCTGGTACGCCGGCAGTGGATATAAAAGTTAATAGACAAGGAAAAATTGCGAAGAATTCAAAGAAATGTTGCCTATTTATTTGAATCCATGGCCAATGTCGACTTACACCGCATCAAATTTTATTGAATATCACGATTACGCGATATGAATAAAGTAAAGCTTGTAAAATTAAAGAAATTTTCCTATTCAGTGAAAACCATGTCTTTTCAGTAAAAACCTATAGAAAAAAAAATGTACTTACAGTTCAAATCTCCGGGGCACGTTTTACAGCATCTGCCGGGAAGCAGAACTGGAGTATCACAAGATGGTTCCGGACACTCGTTCTTAATGTTCCGGCAGTGTACCTTAGCCACTACACGCCGTTTCTTTTGCACCTGTAAAATATCACTGGTATAAAGTAACAGTTATTTAGATTATAGTATTTCGGAGCTGGTATATTTTGGAAATACGTACCGCAACACACTCACATTTGATGCAGTACATGACGCCGAAGGGCGGGCCCAGGTCCGCAAACCACTTGGAACCGAGCTCCATTGCTTGTTTGCCGAACAAACATTCTGTAACAAAGACAGGTATATATTAAGGATATATTTTTAACAATTAGCACAAATTACAACACGCACCGTACATTGACTGAATCAACGAAATTAGTTTCAGTCATTACAGTATTGTTGTTTCCCGCGCTTTGCTATCCAGATGACAGATATGCAAAACAGGCAATTTTTTTTTCTTATTCTGATCCTCTATGGTTTGTATTGGCCAATGACAAGTAACAGCCTAATTAAAAAGTATTAACTTCAGACAAATATTTGTTTGAATTTAGAACCAGCTCCTTTATAGACCAAAAAAGTCTAAAGAGTTTTTAATTGCACTAAATATATTTTGTGATTTTTTGTTTGTTTGACTTTTTGATCACACTGTAAAGTTTTACAGCGCTTTCATACAGACGCAGAAAATAGCAGCGTATACGTGTGACACATTCTGAGCAGAAAAGCTAGTTGAACTTAACTGAATCTTCAATACATCGCATAACATGTGCTTAGGATGTAATTTATTTAAGACAATTAAAAATTTAGAAGAGAAACTACCGGTATTCAAAATATTGTGAATACATAAAACAGCAAAGCGATGTAACGAGACGTACTACGATAAAGAGATCAACATGTGTAAACATTGGAGGAGTACTATAAAACTCTAAGCAAATATTCGTCGGAGGTAATATTATAAAACTTAAAAATTGAATGGATTTGTCGATGTTTATAACTCTTTTGTAAACTACTGAAAAATAACAAGTTTTCTATAAACATTTGCTTCGTAGATAACTTTAAAGTAAGTCTAGCAAAGATTCGAGGGACAAGTAAATTAGTTAAATTATTTAAAAAAGGCGATGTTGGTACATGCAATGGACTGAGTAGTCGTGATGTACGCGTGAAAATTTTAGGGTTAACAAAACATTTATAGTACTCTATATTATTTGATTTATAAGTTAGCAGCTATAGCGCCTGCAAGCACAGGTTAACAAGTTGCATTTACATACCGAACTTGTGAGTCGTGAGCGAACATCTAAAAATAAAAGTTGCATTCGTAGTGTTAAAATGAATGCAAGTAAGTTTATACGCATGCTTGTAAAATGTCACTCTTATACTAGGTATATCTGCGAAGAATGTAGTCTTATTCTCAGTTTCAAAAGCTTATATCCCTACAAAACAATGACGCTACGTCTGCTTTCCTTCAAAGAAGCCACAAGCATAAAATTTTTCAAAATGGGCCCTCGTTTTCCTTCCTTACTCAATTTAGTATTCACCCAGTCAATACACGAAGTCATTGTCTGTTTAACCTTATTCTACCAGCCGCACTTCATTATTTAATGTAAAAAGTAATTCGTTGTAGATTTTTATGAGAAACTTGCAACAGCACAAGTTATTGTCCCTAAATTGGCAGGTTCATACCCCTGATATGGTTACTCACCACCGTCTTACTTCACCCCCGCTGACCCCGCCTTTTTTGTGTCAGTTGCGTGGTTGCCTAGCAGTAACAATTACCCACATTTACAAAGTAGACCATAAATTGTACCAGACTATTTTAAAACCTAATTATAAGGACTTAAAGTTGCCATTCCTTCTATGAGTAACAGTAGATACTCATGTTCAACATGCACTGCTGAACTTCTTGAGTTATTGTGAATAATTCTTCTGCACTACTACGTATGCATTGTGTGATGTAAGTTAATGACATGAAGGAATATTTGGGAATACATAGCATAATTTAATCGTAGTTTATAAATGTATCATGCGGAGCTTTGTTTGCATTTACGATGTGGTAATTGAATTTTAGCGTAAAATTACTGAACTTAAAATACACATTTGCTAAAATCTTAATTTGTTTTAATAGTTGTGTAATGCATGCTTGTAGCAAATGGACAGCAAGCGATTAGGTGTCGCGGATAGATTCACTATCAGATGCGTCGGGTCGATAAGGTGGCCGGCCTCTATATATAGGCGTCACTGTTATCTTCCTCTCGTAACTATTTAATTAACCTCACTCCGGAGTGCACTGATAACGAATGAGACATGTTGCGTGAGAACATATTGCTCTTGGTGCCCATTTACTACTTACATTGCCGTTAATCTAGTCGGAATTTTAAAGTCAGACAAAGCTTTTTAAATGTTACAAGTCCTGACAGAACAGACATGCACCAGATTTTCTTAAAAATAAGTAAGTAACAACGAACAACTAAAGTAGGCGACAGATAAGTAAGTATAATGGAAGTAGACAATATAAACATGTAGTAGCAGACGACGTCACGCGTAATGAGGAAGAAGGGTGACGCCGATGATGCGCCGGCGACCCATATTCAGGATGCAACGATCAATACGTATTGCGTTACCGGCGATATACTGCCCACATTATCTCCGTACTTTATTACAGAATTTACACAAGTACGCACGTCAATTTCATTAAAATTGAAAATTATGAATGCAGCTCGAGAAGAGTACTTGTTTATTATTATTTCCTTTCATGTGCGTGGAGTGCCAAAAAAGCATTATTTACCGTCACACCTACTCGAGCGTTAACACCGCCGAGGGAGGCGCGGGCGCAGCGGCCACACGTCGCGCCTCACACACCACCTATTTTACAAGCCGCTCGTGTTTCTGAACTTTTCAATGTGTGTATATAAAAATATTATCTCTGACATGATTTAGGCATATAAAGTGAGGCGAGACATCGCGTAACCTTCCTTTCGTTTTCTCGGAAACGTTGGCGATGAGCCAAAAACGCTTTGCCAGGGAAATGAAGTATTGGCGACGCCCGTCTTATACTTCTTTCACGATCTGTTTATGGAATGTACTCGATACGACCCGCTGTTTATTTTGAATTTATCGGCCGCGTATTGAAAAAAATAAATATACATCATTTATAGCCCTAGCCGGTCTACCTTACTTAACTCTATTATAACACTTTAGTTGAATAGACGTAAGAGTAAGGAACATATTGAACATATTATAATCACGTTTACTAACACTAATCATACACAAAGTAAAACCTACACAGCTTAAATATAAGTCCATATTTTATAAATGAATGCTGTCCTCTGTATCAGTCCACATATAGATCCCGTCTTGGTACAATTTGTAATCTCCAGAGCGTGGCATGTTCGACCGGCCTCAGGGTTACTACATTGTGTCATAGCATTGCATAGATCACGATAAGTATGAGCTGCATGTCAAACCAGAAGTATATGGTCGGCTCATTGAAGTGTGCGCAAGTCGCTTCAATAAATCCTCTACATAAAAGGGTTGAAAGAGGCGTGCGCCGTATTTCAGCGCGCGTGGGCAGCGCATAAATTGTTCGTTCTGAATTAGCCTTAAGCAGGATATTTTGACATTCGTTCTGCCGACACGCTGACTAGTTTACACTCGCACTCCAAGTGTGGAAATGTTTCACGATACGATACCACCGAACAGATTACCATTCATCATCCGTCACTAACACATTCAACATCGTACACTGCATCGGTTAACGAGTTCAAGTATTGGCTTTCTTTTTACAGAGTTTTGTTCAAAACAATGCGTATGTCGGAGCTACAGAGGAGTGCGGTACACGTTGTGTAGGCACTCGCCGTAGATCAGTCAATTCACTTTGATCACTGTATNTATTTGCTTCGTAGATAACTTTAAAGTATCTACGAAGCAAATATATAGTATTGGTACATACAATGGACTGAGTAGTCGTCATGTACGCGTGAAAATTTTAGGGTTAACAAAATATTTATAGTACTCTATATTATTTGATTTATAAGTTAGCAGCTATAGTGCCTGCAAGCACAGGTTAACAAGTTGCATTTACATACCGAACTTGTGAGTCGTGAGCGAACATCTAAAAATAAAAGTTGCATTCGTAGTGTTAAAATGAATGCAAGTAAGTTTATACGCATGCTTGTAAAATGTCACTCTTATACTAGGTATATCTGCGAAGAATGAAGTCTTATTCTCAGTTACAAAAGCTTATATCCCTACAAAACAATGACGCTACGTCTGCTTTCCTTCAAAGAAGCCACAAGCCTTTAATTTTTCAAAATGGGCCCTCGTTCCCCTTCCTTACTCAATTTAGTATTAACTAACTAACCCAGTCAATACTACTTATTCTTATTCTACCAGTCGTACTTCGTCATTTAATGTAAAAAGTAATTCGCTGTAGATTTTTATGAGAAAATTGCAACAACACAATGTTATTGTCCCTAAATTGGCAGGTTCATGCCCCTGATATGGTTACTCCCCACCGTCTTACTTCACCCCCGCTGACCCCGCCTTTTTTGTGTCAGTTGCGTGGTTCCCTAGCAGTAACAATTACCCACATATACAAAGTAGACCATATATTGTCCCAGACTATTTTAAAACCTAATTATAAGGACTTAAAGTTGCCATTCCCTTTATGAGTAACAGTAGATACTCATGTTCAACATGCACTGCTGAACTTCTTGAGTCATTATGTCTCATTCTTCTGCACTTACTGTGTATGCAGTGTGTGATTTAAGTTAATGACATGAAGGAATATTTGGGAACACATAGCATAATTTCATAGTAGTTTATAAATGTATCATGCGTAGCTTTGTTTGCATTTACGATGTGGTAATTTGAATTTAACCGTTAAATTACTGAACTTAAAATACACATTTGCTAAAATCTTAATTTGTTTTAATAGTTGTGTAATGCATGCTTGTAGCAAATGGACAGCAAGCGATTAGGTGTCGCGGATAGATTCACTATCAGATGCGTCGGGTCGATAAGGTGGCCGGCCTCTATATATAGGCGTCACTGTTATCTTCCTCTCGTAACTATTTAATTAACCTCACTCCGGAGTGCACTGATAACGAATGAGACATGTTGCGTGAGAACATATTGCTCTTGGTGCCCATTTACTACTTACATTGCCGTTAATCTAGTCGGAATTTTAAAGTCAGACAAAGCTTTTTAAATGTTACAAGTCCTGACAGAACAGACATGCACCAGATTTTCTTAAAAATAAGTAAGTAACAACGAACAACTAAAGTAGGCGACAGATAAGTAAGTATAATGGAAGTAGACAATATAAACATGTAGTAGCAGATGACGTCACGCGTAATGAGGAAGAAGGGTGACGCCGATGATGCGCCGGCGACCCATATTCAGGATGCAACGATCAATACGTATTGCGTTACCGGCGATATACTGCCCACATTATCTCCGTACTTTATTACAGAATTTACACAAGTACGCACGTCAATTTCATTAAAATTGAAAATTATGAATGCAGCTCGAGAAGAGTACTTGTTTATTATTATTTCCTTTCATGTGCGTGGAGTGCCAAAAAAGCATTATTTACCGTCACACCTACTCGAACGTTAACACCGCCGAGGGAGGCGCGGGCGCAGCGGCCACACGTCGCGCCTCACACACCACCTATTTTACAAGCCGCTCGTGTTTCTGAACTTTTCAATGTGTGTATATAAAAATATTATCTCTGACATGATTTAGGCATATAAAGTGAGGCGAGACATCGCGTAACCTTCCTTTCGTTTTCTCGGAAACGTTGGCGATGAGCCAAAAACGCTTTGCCAGGGAAATGAAGTATTGGCGACGCCCGTCTTATACTTCTTTCACGATCTGTTTATGGAATGTACTCGATACGACCCGCTGTTTATTTTGAATTTATCGGCCGCGTATTGAAAAAAATAAATATACATCATTTATAGCCCTAGCCGGTCTACCTTACTTAACTCTATTATAACACTTTAGTTGAATAGACGTAAGAGTAAGGAACATATTGAACATATTATAATCACGTTTACTAACACTAATCATACACAAAGTAAAACCTACACAGCTTAAATATAAGTCCATATTTTATAAATGAATGCTGTCCTCTGTATCAGTCCACATATAGATCCCGTCTTGGTACAATTTGTAATCTCCAGAGCGTGGCATGTTCGACCGGCCTCAGGGTTACTACATTGTGTCATAGCATTGCATAGATCACGATAAGTATGAGCTGCATGTCAAACCAGAAGTATATGGTCGGCTCATTGAAGTGTGCGCAAGTCGCTTCAATAAATCCTCTACATAAAAGGGTTGAAAGAGGCGTGCGCCGTATTTCAGCGCGCGTGGGCAGCGCATAAATTGTTCGTTCTGAATTAGCCTTAAGCAGGATATTTTGACATTCGTTCTGCCGACACGCTGACTAGTTTACACTCGCACTCCAAGTGTGGAAATGTTTCACGATACGATACCACCGAACAGATTACCATTCATCATCCGTCACTAACACATTCAACATCGTACACTGCATCGGTTAACGAGTTCAAGTATTGGCTTTCTTTTTACAGAGTTTTGTTCAAAACAATGCGTATGTCGGAGCTACAGAGGAGTGCGGTACACGTTGTGTAGGCACTCGCCGTAGATCAGTCAATTCACTTTGATCACTGTATCAGTGTATCATTAGATGCACACACCCACACGCTGAATGATTGCTCATTGTGCCGCCCCTTGGCGTTCACTTAATATTACGTATACATCAACTGTGACGCTATCATACCCAACCCACGACTACTAACTATAGCCGTGTTATGCTACAGTACCATAGTTTTCTTGACGTTCTTTATTTTGCGCCAAACTGAGACATAAGCTTATTTGGCATCACACAATAAAGTGAAACTGTTTGTTACCTTAAGCGACTTCTCGTTTCATTTCAATTTTGCCTGTATTAGTCAAAGAGCATGGGCAAAGTCCTCGTAGCATATTATTACCTGTATTCCTTTTTCAGACGTCAATGAGACGTTTTATTTTACGTCCATATTGAAAGGTACAAAAATAGCGCAGTCCTAATTTAGCTCGGCATTGCTTTATATTATTTCTGTGAGTTGGCTGACATCGTGTCATATATAACTCTAGCAATCCCTTACAAGCGCTAGTCGCTAGTCAGGTCTGTAAAAATAGTGTGCGGCATGATTCGGTAGGTGTACGAGTCCTCAGGTGTTGTCGCGGGCGGCGCGCGGCTGCGGCGAGGCGCGAGTATTATGTAAAGCGCGGAGTATCGAGTGTCACCGACAGGTGTCTATCGCGCTAATAAGAATTACAGCACATTGATTTGATCAACCGCTCCAATGAATCAGTTGGAACACTGCTATTACGCGTTTAATAAACACATCAGTAATCTGTATGAATCAACGGCGGTCACGCGTGCATTCCCAGCGGTGCGGAGCGCGTCCTACCGGTGCAACAAATAGCTTTATGGTGTTATAATGGACCGCGTTATTTACAAAACTATAAACTACGGTATGTTCTTTAGTAGCTCTAAATCCGTCCAGTATTAAAAGTACACGGTTTTTTGTCGCCAGATTGTAAAATCAAGTACCTAATTTTACTAACCGTCTCGGCACATCTTCACTACCTAATAAAATGTAAAGAGCTTATACTTACATGAATTTTCACTACTGTTGTGTAGAGTACCGTAACTAGAAAAAATGATTTTTACTATTCATTGAAAACAGTAAAAATAATTGAAATATCCCGGTTTGAATATCTACGCTAATACCAGTTTACATAATGCTTTGGCAATTTATTTCACTGCGTATTTTAAGCTTACTATGTTCTCATTCATTCATAAATAATTATAATAATTTAAAATTATTATTCCCACTCCTATAACGCACAAGGTTAGAATATCAACCGAACTTGCAATATATTAAGTATTATATATGAAAAAGATTATAACTACTATAATAAATTGGAAAATTATTAGACTAATGATGTCATCTTCTCATACTAATTATTAAATTTTAAGTCAGTATTGTTAATTTACTTTAAATTAACGAAAACTCGGCGTTTGTGTCACCAACACCTGCACTGAAGTTCTCAGGTTACATCGATTTATAAATATTAATTGCTATAATCAATATCATAAAGTTATTCAATTTTTTAATATTCATTCAATTTATATCACAAGATTAGTCGATATATATAGCTTCAATCTCATATTAAATATGATGTTGGTACTCAGGTACCTAGGCCACTTTATAGGTGGTTACCTGTTACCTACCTAGTATATCACCTTGATAGCAGTTACTAACTACTGTAAAAGAAAGATTATCATATTCTACGACTTCTACATCATTTCTCCGAAGACCGATTGTGATAAAATTGTTTCAAATCAAAGGCATTGTTTCAGTTCGTTACACAAAGTCGTGAAACAAGTCTGGAATTCTTGGAAAACTGCAGAATTATCATACTCATGAATTCACCTTGTTGTGCAAATAAACCAGCAAGATGGTTGTTTTTTGATTATTAAACGTGTGAACTGAATTAATTAGTGTCGATTAAATACGAGTGGAAATAATTGGTGCAATAAAACTGTTAATGGCATCTCTTGCATAGTCACTGAAGATGTGGACGGTAGTCGGTGAACTTTTGTCTACTCGTTCGTGTGTTATCATGAGCTGTTTCTGAATAGTAATTATATTAACTAAAACTAATCTACCTGAACTAATTTACTAATTGAAAGAATGTTAAAGTTTGACTGTCTAAAAATGGTACTGTAACTTAGAGTCTTGTTCGAGATTTTACACTTTTTATTTCATAAATCGATTCGAGAAGCCGTGGCTCCCAGTCAGTCTGTTTGTTTGTTTAATAAAATTATTACATGCACTTTATTTAACGAGGCGCGACTCAGACAGCATCAAACCGACACGACGCGACGCCTGGCCCCGATTAAACCTTTATAAAATCGTCATAACTTGCGCTGCGACCAACTGACTAATGCTTTTGTTTTATTCTCAGACTACTTAGCACGAAACACATTCGAAAAAGTCAACACATTTGTTTTGCTAGTATTTTATAACGTAGATAGATCTCAAAAAAAAACATCATACCTTACAACTAACAACAGAAAAACATTTCTATATTTACATGGTTTTCTCGAATCTACGGCTTGCAAATACTGTCTGCGCTAAATGATAAATGTTTAATAAATTTAATAATAAAAAATGCCATACATTTCTCATAGTTATATGCTCTTCATGTGTCATCGCAGTTGCTCCCGGCGAACAATAAATTATTTTTACAAAAACATTTGAAGACGATGCAAGAAAACAAACTGGCTATGCATAATACTTGATATTAATAGATACTGTAACGAGATAGAGAATAGTAAAAGACTTAGAGCTGGAAATATAATAATATTTACATATCGGATCGGATTTATCGATGAACTCAGTATTGAATAAACAGTCTCTGAAGGTATCTCGATTTCATTAATAAAATACTAATTGGCAGTTTTACTTAAGTTAATTTGTGCAGCATCGCGATCGGTATGACGATGCGGCGACACGGAGGCGTCACCGTCTCGCGAAATCCGCGGGAGATGTTATCCTGGCAATAGGCCGTTTTATAGTTGTGGTCGAGTGTTATCGTCCTCGCTTACATTATGTACACGGAATATCCATTGCAAGGTTGACGACATCGGCGCCGGCGCGCCTTCCTGCTCCTGCAGACATATCCATTCCCTTTACTGACAGGCCTCCTTAACTTCTCGCCGGTGGTCCTTAACGATTCATAACCGACTTTATCCTATTTAAATTAAAGGGCACATAAATATGCTCCTCTCATATCGAGCCCGCTAGTTATTGATAGCACCGCATATTTCTCGACGGCTCGGTCGCGTCCAGTAGGTACCAAAAAATAAAAATACAACTTTAACGTTTTTTATTTAGTTGTGATGTGTGAAATAAATGAATATGCTTTATACAGATTATTTAGATCAAACTTATCAATTAAACAGATATTTAAAACATTATAATTCATTTAAAAACAAAACACGACCGGTGGGTAACGTTCATCAGTCGGTATCTCGGAGTATAAATTGTCTGAGTATTAATAGAGTCTCGTTTCCCTCAACTTTTATTTATTATTGTAGACTTCATTGACTGGGGCTGGCGCCTGCTTGTCGCAATTGTGACTGGTTCTTCTCGTTCTATATGTCCATAATTCAACTTATATATGTTTATTTCCAGTGTATCCTGATTAAAATGCAAGAAGGCGACGTAAAGGCCGTTTACATTGTCGAACCAATTAGTAGGAACCATAAAAATCATACAAATCATTCTCCTTCCTTATTGAGCGCTTACGGCTTACGTTGTCCGGCGGCGTGATCTTTATTTTCTTATAATTTTCGGAGCACTACTATATATCAACAGTTTTACGAGGTGTAGACAGTTTAAGTAGTACAAGGTGCAGTTAATGCGATGCTGGACACCATATCGGGACGCGCGCGAGCTTCGGCTTTCAGTGTTCAGCTCCGTACGTACAAATTGTGCGCAGCTCGTAAAACCGTTCGCGTACTTAATGGCTTATTATTGAATATGATAACAAAATGTCCAGGAGCGAGCAGTGGACGTGAGCCAACTTACTAAACAAAAATATCGTATATAATTTATTGGGTATCATTCTACGGATGCTTGGGGAGTGAGAGTGTCTTACAGTTGCACCTCATAAAAACAAACTTAAAAAATATTTTGCGAACATGTGTCGCCATCGAACTACGGATTTGGCCGACGATGCATATTATGTTTCTCACGGAAAATAATCTATCTGTCATTTCGGAATAGTTTACACGGAGAAACAAATGATGGAACATTACTTTCTGTCGAAATAAAACGTCTCGTCCTTTGTGTGCTAAGGTCACTCAACGAAATTATGAGTAATACAAGTCAAAATAGCATCATTTGGATGATTCGATTGAAACACATGTACCTAACTGTCTTAGTTTGTTTGATCTTAAGACGACGGGGTGTAGCTTACTAAAAATTTCAATAAAGTTGATTAAGTATAAACTGTGTGGCATAAAACACGACGTTAAATTTAACAGGCATTTACAATTAATAGTTGATGTCCTTCATTAACATGGTGTTCCTTTTAAGTAATCTGAGAAGTGTTACCTTATGAATCACAAAGAAGCGCATGCGCATGATTTAAAAAACGCATTGAATAGTGATACCTGCGAGTGCCTTCGGCTACGCCTACCCAAATCAAATACCGCCTCACTTACTCAACAGAGTTATCAATCAGACGGCAAGAATGCAAATTTTAATTGTGGCTGGGGCTGGGTGTGCGTCGCGCGATATTATGATCGCAATTTATTTGCGCGATCGTTGTGCGCATGCGCGGGGCGGACCCGCACGCACCGCCACCGCGCTGGGGAGGGACACAACCGCCAATTATGAATAAACTAGCTCCACTACTATGTTAATAAGACTTGAGATTTTTCCTCGGCGATTTCACCAGGCGAGTACACTCATTAATGGTTTTGTGGCACCGTTATCAGACCTAGTAGAAAGCCTCATAATAATCTTTGAGTGATTATGCAGGTATCCACTCTGGCGCATAATTGCAACTTTGTTTTGTAAAGCATACGAATGCAGGGAATGTTAACGCAAAAACATATGATTTAATATTTAAATTAATTCAGGGTCGTACCTTTTACAATAACAAATGTGGCTAACTCACAAATTCCGGTGCTTTGGAATTGTAACCCAAACCAATCGTCCAATAATTTGATATAAATCGGTTGACAGATACTGCAGCTTGAAAATATTTTTTTAATTATTTCATAATTAGAATGTATGTCATTTAATCTTGTTAATAAATTGCTGACATTTTATTACATGTAATTTAAATCGAAACTCAAGATTAAACTCAATTAAACGTGTAGGTTGTGCTGCGGAGATACTGAGCTACCGCCGAGCGTGTTCTTGGGTGTACTGAAAGTGCTACAGATTGCATGTGTCACTTTTCCTTTAAAGCTCGTGTCAACTAGTTGGATATAAGATAAGGTACTGTTAGCAGCATTACGAAACATATCTTTGAACTTTCACGAGGTTTCCACTTCGGTCCCACAGGGCGAGACAGAGCGCCGCGTGGCGTGGGCTTGACCTCATTTCCTGGTCTAAATATAATTTTGCTTGATCATTTAATTATATGGAGATTAATGGGTGAGTAGGGACGGCAGCATTCACGCTAATAAACAGTAGCATGGGGTTACTTGGACTATAAGTAAGCGCTTCCACCAACCATTCATGACGGGACGCGAACATCACGCCACGCGACCGTCACGCCAGGCAACTAGAGCGGCGCAAGTATTTATTAAATCCAGTGACATTCGCTGTTATGAAGCTAATAAACAATTTGATTGAATATTATTACTCCCAGAAATTTGTCTTCTAAGAAAACATCAACGAAAATACGCTGATTATATTAGACTACATTACTGGATTTTAATTTGCCGTAATAAATGTCAAATAAATCGCATATAACGTAGTCGGATAAACTACTGTCAGAGATAACCAATCAAAGTCTAATCCTCATTAATTTATTGCCGATCATGTATTTTAAATTGGAACATCATCGATACTTGGAGTGCATTTAATAACAAGCAAAAAGGTATGACGTCTTATTAAAGTATTAAGTCCAAAACAAGGTTAAATGATAGCAGGCAGTCTTATAATGATGGCGTCGACTGTACGTAGGCTACGCGGGTGGGCCGCTTGCGCACATATCGGATGCATAGTTGCAAACCATGTCATTTACATCTCAAGTAATCGTGTCGCCGACCAGCACAAACTTTAATTCGATTATCTTATCTATTTTGTTTTCATATTTCCACTCAAATATCAAGTCAATAAAGGTTTTTTAGTTGAAAAGCTGGTGCATCGAAAATGAATGGAAACGACAGTTTATTTAGTATTTACATTTGAATTGGATAATGCTGTGCGTGCTAACTTTCCCCTGAGAACTGGCGACTTGCATCTATTTGCGTCTGCATCCTAAGTGTTAACAAGTATATCCATTGGACTATCCCGATTATATTATTAAAAGCAAACACTTACACTTAATATGTTTTTCAATATACTCTCGTTTAAAAACATATTCGTATCTATATAAACAGAGGTTTAAGTATGAAGTGAAAATAAAAATTGTATTCGTTTATTTATTTTGTTAAATGCTACAAATCGAAACTCGTAGCAGCGTAGGCGTAGCGTGGCGCTACAATGTCGTGAAGATTATATCTGTTGTTGAAATTGTACACAAATAACGTTCAATTGTTATTATGAAAAGTACTTTTCTTGAAACATTATAACCTTGAATACAATTCTACGATTCCCAAATCAATCAATTTTACTGATATTGTTTATGAACATAGGCTAAACTCCTCCATTTCTTAGGAATGTTATCAGTTTGCGAATATCAGGTGTCAGAATTAGGCAAACTCATTAATCAGAAAAGATAATCTAGAAAAATATAGCCGGTATCACGCTCTCCACTTATAGTGAAACTGTTATCAGTGTAGTATCAAGATAAAGTTTTATACTATTCTAATATATTATGTCATTATAAGGAAGGAAAGGGTAATAATGCAATCACTAGAAACTAGAAATGATATGTAAATAATTATAAGATTACGGATTACCAATAACTGAGAGATATGGTTTTAATACATATTTATTAATGCGTCTCTGAAGAGACTTTTCTGTGTCGTGATAATTATGAAAAGTTATTATTTGAGAAATGTGGCGAAAGACTCAGTCGGACGGAGCTAAAAGCGTTATTTATACGTGTTTGGTGACAAGGCGCCTCTCTGCGCCCGCGCCTCTGGCCGCCCTAATTAAAATTTAAATTTAAAACCGACTTTAGGATTAATTTAGGTACCTACCCTCCTCCAGACTATAAATACTGTCACTGAAGCAGCACAGATCCAATTTTGATAAAATATTTGTAAGAAAACCTAAACAAAATTATAATAATAATATAACGTTCAAAAATATATAAAAACAAGAGTTTTAACAGTTTGAGAATATGGAAATCGATAGCTTTTTTTAGTTCAACGTTGTTTTAAGCGCTGCTTAACATCATAAGCACTATGTTGATATTTTCAAATAAAATCGATTTAAATAGAAAGTGGCACAGAAATACTTATAAAATGTCTGCATGTCATTTGTTCAAAAATTAAATGAAGTACCTGTATAGTAGTAACATTTATGGCCAGTTTCTGAGCACCTTTATCGGTGGTTTAACTATTCATTTTCCCTTAAAAATGAATAGATAACCTTTCGATAACGGGACTCAGAAACCGGCCATTAATTTGTTTCACGGAGATTTAATGAAAGTTTACTTGAAGATTCAGCAGTTCAGTAATTAGCTAATGACAAAATTTCGTTGATAGCACATTTGGGATGCCTGTAAAAGGCTGTTAAGCTGTACTGTAACATTTTTTATTAACATCTGTGAAATACCCTAACAGGCTAATAAATATTTTGAGTTTAGTATGAACTGTATGATCTGACATTCTTTGCTATACTTACTTATGTACTTATGCCGCTTGTAGGTGCAGCCCTAGGAATAGCGTTGTGTTGAGTATCTCGTGTCGGTCTCATATTTCAATAGATGTCTCAGAGAATGATACGTCAGCGGGTGTTAGGTGCAGCAGAGTGCGCAGGACCCCCGTCCGTTCGCATGAACAATGAACTTCACTATAAGACACACTGACAGCACTAAAGTCGTTTCAGTTCACATCAGAATAGCCGCGAACACCAGTTTCCTTTTCCGTGCACCTTCGCTTGCCAATGGAAAACTGATACCCACTGGTACAGAACAATCCTTTCTATAATTAGTTTGTTGTTGAATTGAAAATAAAATAAAAAAGGTGATAACAAATGGAGGGCGAAGGGCGTGTCGGCGAGTTTGAGTAATGGGCGACGCGGGCGCTGCGCGTGTTGCGTCGCGATCGCCCCATGCGCGCTCTGGTGACGCGCCCGGATTTGAATACAATGCCGCGATACCTCAGGGCCGCCCGCGTGCACGCATGCATAATCCTTTGCAGTTTATTTAAAATCTGCCACATTCTCCGCAAGACTGATGGCTACATCTACGAATCTGTGAACAATACGTCGACATGCACCCACACAAATGCTTTTTGTACCAATTGACCTCCATTTGCAATTAATGCTGAGCCTCGAACGTTGACTGCGTCTCCGAGCTGTGTACTCCCTACGCATTTTTAAACCTAAAAGATTATGTTCAAGGCTGGTGTAGCACCAAAGCATCTGGCCACAAAATAGGTAGGTACCGTACCTACACCTAATACAATAGCTATAACAATGCAATATCGTTAAACGCAGTTACGCGTTAAGTAAAATGCCCGCTTGAACATGACTGGAATGAAGACAAACTCTCCCTTGAATAATTTAAAATATTAGCTAGTCTCGAGTGGCGACTGTAAATGTCACTATGATCGCAAACTTCACGGAAACAAGCTAACTCGTCTCCGTGCGCACACGCACCGTCCATCTTCCTGGACGCATCTCAACCTGGACCCTGATATTACATGACATTATTATGTCCTGCAACGTAACTCACGCGTATGTAACTGACATCATAGCGAGCCAACTTCAGTGTTTATTTCGACTGTAGACGTCAAATAACAAAGGAACTGATGACCAATCGACCTTTAGCTTGGACAATTATCTACAATGACGCAAGGCTCGCTCGGCATCTAGTGTTTCTGAACTCAGTATTACTCTGTGTGGACATCGACTATGGGACAATATTGGTCATAAAGCGAGTAAAAAACTAGTAGACAATAAAAGGCGGCGAGGGGGCCGGTGTTGCGTCCTCGATAGCTGCGGCGGCGGCAGCAGCGTCGGCCCGACCAGTGCCTATTTGGGAGCAGAGGGCTCCCTATTTGGAAGGCTGCGTTTCGAGTCGAGATCGATATCGAGCGGCCGGCGCAGCGATGCGACGCCACCCGTCAACGAGCCGTCACTCTCGCGCAACCTCCTTTAACGTTATTTTACATTGAGCCACTGCATCGTATAACTAATAAGTAAATTATTGCCTCAACGAAACGTAACTCTATAATTTGAAATGGTTTCTATTCCACTTCGAAATATTTATGTGCTCTTAAAACAATCGATAAACGTAACCTAAATTCGAAGTAAGTGCTCAATCCATTTACCTAACCAACTAACCACTATACCTTTAGCAAATATCAAGTTTTGAATATTTCTTACTTATAAACAGAATAGTAAAGTAGGGTCGTAATACATTCGTTGTAATCAGGGGCGTATTTTAAGATTGCGCGCCCCGGGCTTCTGTAGCTCTCCGCCCCATCATGGAATAAAAGAAAAAATATATAGATTTGATATTTAACATTATTTTTAACAAATTCGTTTATTACATCGTCGTAGTCAATTGTATTTGTTAAATCGGCTTCGACCTTATAACGTTGCCTTATGTTACTTACAACGTTGGAGGCACACCAAAAGTAAGCAATATAAAACGCGCGAGCGCAGCGAGCGCGAATTTTTTTGTTAGTTTGGAGTCTCGAAGGTAGACACCGAAAAAAAAAACACTTAAAGATTGATAAGATGTGAGCGAAGCGAGCCCGTAATTTTTTTAATTAGAAGACTAAAAGGTAAACAAAGAAAAGAGTAGTCGGGAATTGAAAAGGCGCCAGCGCAGCGAGCGCGAAATTTTTTCGTTTGAAGAGACAAAATTTTACAATACGTAATTTTATTATTTTTCCTGAAATTATGCCGCCCCCTAAAAGTTCCACCCGGGGCATTTGCCTCCCTGACTCCTCCCCACGCTGCGTCACTGATCTCATGTCTAAATATCAATGTGTGCCCAAGCAGTTGCGGCGCTAGACCAAATAATATGCACGTCGGTGACATCAAGTGTGTGACGCCCTAGGGCCTCGCCAGCTTTTGTGCCTGGTGGGTTTCTACACTTTTGGTCAAGTAACAATTCATTATTTTATTTGATAATAATGTTTGTTTATGAAGCCAAGAAACATACAAGTAAAAATAAGAAAGCGCGAGCGAAGCGAGCGCGAAATATTTTTTTCAGCTTGTCGTGTAAACATTGAAAAGAAAAGGGCGCGAGCGGAGCGAGTGCGATTTGTTGAAAGCTGAAGTTGCCGTTTTGGTTAATTTAGTTTTAGTTAATTTGTG
>NWSH02000525.1:6279218-6290314 GCA_002382865.2 Heliothis virescens | reverse complement strand
TAAGTATTGATTTTATGATGCAGTTCAATTTATCTACATTCCGTAGCTTTGCATTTAATTAGAACTCTAAACCTTTATACACTCATAAGCAGTGTGATAAGAATACTTTTCAATTATTATAATTAATTGCTAATTTATTCGCGTATGTGTAGTCAACAAATGACGAAGCTCGTCGCACCTGTGCTCACACAATTAACTCGCCATTGCTCAATAAATTACTCCATTCTAACTATTGTCCAACCAGTCTAGGAAATGTCCTAAATGATCTAGATTTACTACACAGTGTCCTAATTAAAACAGTCCACGACGCACATTTTATATCGAACGTAAGTAACTCAAACACTAAGGGGCTCGTTATTCATTCCCCAGTATGAATAATTAAAATATTGCGCAGTGAACTCTGATGTTTACGAGACAATCGCATGCAAATTACTTACTCGTACACGAGTGTTATATGTAATTTGTATCATGTTAATTATTACTACAACTGTGCTTATCTTCGTGCTGATGAAATTTTATACCCTTGTCGCGAGCGCGGGGACGTAAAGCCACTGATATTATTAGGTCTGCTTACATTCCAAATACCAGTGATGGAAATTCAAAGACGTTCTTCTTGAAGTAGTCGCTATGTGATGTGATGCAGTGAAGAGCGTGTAACGTGGCTAGAGGCGCGGCGCAGGCGCGAGCCGCGGCGGATGCACGTGCGCGCCCGCAATGGGCTAGCGTGCTGAAGCGCGCCTTGCACTTCCGACTCACATTCATTCCCGCGCCATTCATACAACTGCGTCATTCATTTAATTCAAGTTCATAACGAGACCCGTACGTGGGAGGAGCTCCGTAAGTCGGCCGACACACCCGCGCCCCGCTCTCGGCGACACACCACATTATCCAAAACTTTTATTATCGATAAAGATAAACAGAGTCGTTTGCGGGATCCAAACGCTCCGCGCCGAAAATGTCCATAAAATAAATCGGATCGCTCAAAGTTCCGAATTGCATTTATCGTTTCTCCGTATTCAATCTCGGACGCCTTAAATTCTCCAAGGTGCGCAATATTTCACGGGTTCTTAAGAGTAAACTTCTAATTAAATGCCGGCGGTGGCATCTCTGACACCGGACGTGCTCCTTTGGGGCCCGGACAGCTACAAAATGATCGAATTTAAGGATCGAGACAAGGTGTAGGTGGCACGCAGCGCGGTATTAGCGGCGAGGCGATGAGGCGGCGGCGCGGCGCGGCGGCCGCGTGGCGCCGAGATCGTATCGCAGCCGCGTCCCACCACCGTGCGATACTTTTCTAACTTTTTGGTTTGGTGGGTCGCGCGGGGGCATATTGTGTGCAATTGTAGCACGCGAGGGCACCGCAGGCCGACGACCCGCCCGTCGCCCGCTCCGTATAATCCGACAGCATTATGGTCGACCCGGCGCCTTTGTAGGCTACCGGCTTAATGAGGGCCCGTGGGTGGCTTATGACACGTCAGGATCTGATCATAAAGGTGCCAAAAATTCTACCTGCGCGGACGACATTCCTATCTCGCGCCTTTGAAAATTAATGTCTATTGTCTGCGGATGCTGGCAGGAGGCGTCAGGGATTAGGAATGACATGGGGTTATTTATTTCCAGAGGACACATAAGTCAGTCTGCGGTGCGATTAAAATATATTCAATTATTTGAAGTTTCGATGTGGCGATGACTCCTGGTGTAGCGTCGGCTTTAATTGAGATGTATGCACTCTAATTCTTTGACCCCAATTAATTTCGTGGAAGTGAGTTCGTCNCTGGCAGGAGGCGTCAGGGATTAGGAATGACATGGGGTTATTTATTTCCAGAGGACACATGAGTAAGTCTGCGGTGCGATTAAAATATATTCAATTATTTGAAGTTTCGATGTGGCGATGACTCCTGGTGTAGCGTCGGCTTTAATTGAGATGTATGCACTCTAATTCTTTGACCCCAATTAATTTCGTGGAAGTGAGTTCGTCAGGCGTTAATTTAATGCGCTAATATTTGTGCGGAGAACATGCTAGCGGTCAAACACGATGTTCATTGTAATTGTAGATGATATCTACCAAGCACTCTTGCTGAGCGCGCGTGAAGCGGTATTTATTTCAAGCACAAGATGATGTTGTACATCTGGCCAGCCATAGATAGATACATATTCAACTTTTCCCAATTTGGATTGATTCCTTTTAAGTAAGTACACATTTCTTTGTAAACTCAATTTCACAGTTTTTTGATCTTCTATGTATTTCTGGATCTTTNGGGCGTTAATTAAATGCGCTAATATTTGTGCGGAGAACACGCTAGCGGTCAAACACGATGTTCATTGTAATTGTAGATGATATCTATCAAGCACTCTTGCTGAGCGCGCGTGAAGCGGTCTTTATTTCAAGCACAAGATGATGTTGTACATCTGGCCAGCCACAGATAGATACATATTCAACTTTTCCCAATTTGGATTGATTCCTTTTTTATTTAAAAGGTACACATTTCTTTGTAAACTCAATTTCACAGTTTTTTGATCTTCTATGTATTTCTGGATCTTTTCTCAGGTGCAACTTTATGGTTGGTTTCGGATTTGCACGTAGTAAATCTGAATGTAGTTGTGTAGCAGAATGATGTGAGGTCGTGTGATGATGCGCCTGCGCTCATGTGGCCCGCGGGTAATGCAGTTTGAGTGCAATGGTAATGATGTGACGTCAGTCAGCGTGTCGTTTGTTACGCCCAGCTTCGCTGCGGGGCAATGAACCAGCGACTGAATTGGACATAAGTGTCCTGCGACGCTGCGCCCGCGCCACCGACATAACGCAACCCAACAACGATTTACGACATTACGAGTGACGCCATGCAATATGATCGTAACTTGCAAAATTAACTTTACTTCATTAATGCTCACAGAGTAGGTTACGTTCACAGAGTTAGGCCATGTTGAATCCTAATGGTGATGATAGTCTATAAATCTATCAATTGAGTTTGATGTTCATCTGTACTAGGTAATGATATATGGAAGACGCATTAAGTACTATATAAATGCCACAATCTACTTACTAACTAGTTTGGTATGCCACTTTTTATACCAGCTTTAAACAGATCGGTTAGAGTATTGCGATTGTAGGCATAAACAGTTTATTCAAATGACCTACCGGTAGAATTCCGATACAAGAGAAGGCGATTGTAAAATAATACGAGTAGGTAAAGCGACAATTAGTGAACGATATCGGAGCGGGGCGGCGCGGGGCGGCGCGGTGCGGCGCGGCGGTGTTACAATGAGGCGCAATCAAGCGCGAGTACATTTTCATTCCGTGCGCGATGCGACTGCGTGCACGCAAACAATCTTATATAATATTTGCGTATAAATGCGCATTTAAAACATTCCACAAATAAGGGTTGGGTATCCGCTAATAACTTGCATACTTTATAACTTCACATTCTGCGTTTGAGAGCTGAGATTGTTATCTAGCGCAATGCTTCTGCGTATGGCCTAACTTCCAAAACTTGAATCTGTGTGTTTTATAGTTTAATTGCAAGGATTTATCGTTTAGGTAAAACATTTTCTTACGTACAACTGAATAGAGACATAACTTTAATCTTAATTACGATATGAGTCGCATGACTTTATGTTATGGTCGTTATTTTTAACGGCTACACAAAAAATGTTATTGGCATCAAAACTAAACAAAGAACTTTGAACTACGGTGTCTATAAAATTGCAAAGTAAAAAAATATTAAAGGTAGTCAGCACTGACCTACGCACTACGCCTTGATTTGGTTAATGTATTCCTGATAATACACAAAATAAATACGAGACAGACTCTTAAGTCTTGTCCGGTTATTTCAAGACTTTATTATTTCATATATCTCTCTAGGCCTTACCGGACTTGCAGTTTGTTATTAGATTAAAATATACTTACAAAATTAAACTGATTTTGCAGAAAAAATGCTCAATTATAACTCAATTGTAAATGTTATATGTAATGGGAATGATCAATGCACTTTGTTGATTTTTTACACATACATTTTCATTTAATGTTTCAATAGATTACCAATTTGTTATGCAGGAAATCAAAATAGCCTTCAAGCCGAATTACAAACAATTGCAATAACGAGATGAACGTTTTAGCATCACTGTATTTTAGGGAGGCTTTAGCATTTAAACGAATTTATTGTACCGAATCAGAGGGCTGGCTAGATTTATTTGTGTAAATAATAAAAATGACATCAGAGACCAAAGTAATCACCGGCACAGACTTAAAGTCAAAGTTACAACAAATTTCGAATACCTATCGGCTATCAGGAGTATAAAAAGTGTTTTTGATGGCACGCCGCTCTCGGGTTAAAAGATCACTTCGATAAGGTACGATCATAGTGTTAAAAATAACAATGCGCGAAGTGTACTTTTGTTTTCATGTTTATAAACGATCCGTAATGTTTTGGTCAGGACTTCCTGTTGCTCTTGTTTAATTTTGTGGCCAATAAACAGGAATTTTATGTTTTTCTCTCCAATTGATTTCTTCAAAGTTTTACTAACAAAACCATGTATAGGTAGTTATCAAGTTCTACAATCAGATTCTTGAAAATTCTAATATCATGCCATTTTTTTATTGGTTTATTGAGTAGAATCAAAGTTTTTATAACAACTTCGTGACTACCATAAATAATCATTAGGAAAATTACATCCATCTGTCTCATAAATTGGACCTATTGTCCATAAGACCCTTCTCAGAACATGAGAGGCTGTTGCATACCAATCGTTATATAAGCCAATTTTATTATTGGTAGTCATTTATTTTTAAAACACACCGTTTTATTTAACTTCGCGTGCCTTTATTTACAAAACAGATATAGTTGAGAGTGCACACAAGTCTCCTGATCGATAAAACTAGAATTGATAACCGCGTCACAATCACTCAGAAATGTGACATTCGAAGTTGNTATTTTGTGGCCAATAAATAGGAATTTTATGTTTTTCTCTCTCCAATTGATTTCTTTAAGGTTTTACTAACACAACCATGTAGTTATCAAGTTCTATAATCAGATTCTCGAAAATTCTAATACCATGCAATTTTTTTATTAGTTTATTGAGTAGAATCGAGGTTTTTATAACAACTTCGTGACTACCATAAATAATCATTAGGAAAATTACATCCATCTGTCTCATAAATTGGACCTATTGTCCATAAGACCCTTCTCAGAACATGAGAGGCTGTTGCATACCAATCGTTATATAAGCCAATTTTATTATTGGTAGTCATTTATTTTTAAAACACACCGTTTTATTTAACTTCGCGTGCCTTTATTTACAAAACAGATATAGTTGAGAGTGCACACAAGTCTCCTGATCGATAAAACTAGAATTGATAACCGCGTCACAATCACTCAGAAATGTGACATTCGAAGTTGTCAGGTGACGAGCGGCCATTGGTGCCGTTCCGCGTTGTTTTCGTTTGTACTACAGTTACGCAAGCCTCCAACCTGAAATTAGCACGCCCTTTCAGCCGACACCCACAGCTAGAGCACGTCACGCGTTTGCGACGAATATCGCTCTGTCTGTACCTGCGTACTTATAAGTACTAATCACTGCATTACAGTTCTAAGAGAGTTTTTTCAGTGTCTAC
The DNA here is from genome assembly GCA_002382865.2 of Heliothis virescens. Taxonomy (NCBI): domain Eukaryota; kingdom Metazoa; phylum Arthropoda; class Insecta; order Lepidoptera; family Noctuidae; genus Heliothis; species Heliothis virescens. The sequence continues at coordinate 6,284,703 of NWSH02000525.1, read as the reverse complement.
CCGGAACCCGGCAAAATTATACAATTCGAGCCAAAAGGTTCGTCAAAATGTCCGCAATGGTTTCAAAATTTCGCGTCACATCACGACTTGTCTCGGTCGTCTGTCTAGACAACACAGACGAACACAAGTTTTTTCTCTTCTCGGTAATACAATTTTTGGCAGACCTGTTAATACAATCTTGGCAAACATTTGTAACTTTTATCACGTCCGGAAAATGAATGAAAGCTGTCGGCCGTGAGTCACGTCGGCCATCGAGCGGNCATCGCTCTGTCTGTACCTACGTACTTATAAGTACTAATCACTGCATTACAGTTCTAAGAGAGTTTTTTCAGTGTCTACCCGGAACCCGGCAAAATTATACAATTTGAGCCAAAAGGTTCGTCAAAATGTCCACAATGGTTTCAAAATTTCGCGTCACATCACGACTTGTCTCGGTCGTCTGTCTAGACAACACAGANTATCGCTCTGTCTGTACCTGCGTACTTATAAGTACTAATCACTGCATTACAGTTCTAAGAGAGTTTTTTCAGTGTCTACCCGGAACCCGGCAAAATTATACAATTCGAGCCAAAAGGTTCGTCAAAATGTCCGCAATGGTTTCAAAATTTCGCGTCACATCACGACTTGTCTCGGTCGTCTGTCTAGACAACACAGACGAACACAAGTTTTTTCTCTTCTCGGTAATACAATTTTTGGCAGACCTGTTAATACAATCTTGGCAAACATTTGTAACTTTTATCACGTCCGGAAAATGAATGAAAGCTGTCGGCCGTGAGTCACGTCGGCCATCGAGCGGGACTTAGAAAGTCCTTGCTGTCTATTCCAATGATAAAAGTAATGACATCACCCGCCGACAGACGCTAAACATGTAAATCTTAATTGCAAGTGATAATTTTATCTTAGATCAATTACTGTGATGTAGAGAGCAATAAAGAAAATTTTATTAGAAAAATATCCTTCGTCTGGATATTAATAACGTGATGCCGTCTTTTAATTGCACGTTAAACATGGTTGTCAGTTGAGATTTTAATGAATAATTTGCCAATTGCCAAAAGGCCTCAAATAATACAAATGTACATTCATAAAACGTTCGGTGCGGTTAAGGCAATCGTCATAATACAATGCGATAAGATTGCGAAATCATACGACATTGATATTCACGTACATGTGCTTAGTTTGTCTGATGATGATATAACAATCGAAAGACAACACAACAATATAATGAAATCATACTTTACACGATTTTATTTTCCACTTTCGACCTTGTGATAATGATATTATTTTGATATTTCTTATAGCTACTGAAACCTTATCTGATTTGAGTTTAATTCACGTGTGACTAACTAAACTAAGCAACGACTAACTATACCTGTTTCACGAGTATTCTGAGTTTATAACGTGTACCAAGATAAAAAGTATATCAAGAATACAAGAAGAGAATAAGAAGAATACAGTGTATGTCCATGAAATGCGTAGTTTCAGTGATTTAACCATAGGTGCTGGTCCCGCGGTTCCTCAAGCGTCCTAAGAGAACTACTTTTCGCACCCGGATAAATAATGTCCTTTCACAGGCCCCAAACTATCTGTGTACCAAACATTTAAATCTGTTCAGTAGTTTTGCCGTGAAAGCACGACAGGCAGAGTTACTTTCGCATTTATAATTTAGTAAGGACTAGCCGTTTTCCCGCGGTTTCACTCGCGTCCCGTGGGAATTACTGCCCGTACCCGGATAAAATATAGCCTTCATAAGGTTCTTTACTTCCAGAGATTATCCCCTACAAACAAACTTACAAATTTACAAACAATTTTACACCTTTATAATATTCTAGTATAGATTAGCTGCAGACAAAAAGGACGGAGGAAGGTTTAGCTAGCAATTAAGTCATAATTACAGATACTTCAGTTCGAAAAGGAAATTAGGAAGGATAACCAAAAACCCGGTTATATTATGTTGTAGAGTGACATGTTCAATTGTGCACTAATCTGTATGTCTAAAACGAATGCCTCTGGTTTCAACAAGTTGTAGTTAGTTATCACTTATTACCTCATTAGTGCAGTTAAAGTGAGTACTTAGCCAGTAGCATTTTCCAGTGTGCCAAATAAAGTTAGCTCTCTTATCTAGTTGCTGTGCAGGCTTTTAAGCAATTCGTTTATTTTAAAGATATTACAAGCAACATAGACACATAGTTTGTTAGTATAGCTAAAGGCTAGATAGATGATTCATAAATTATGGTCTACTTTTTCATTCGAATATCACAGTTTAAGTCGTAACTGGGTAAATCTCGTAGTACCTAATTGGGCTGTACCTTATACATAGAATTTGCCATATCGAGGATTGATTTATTTTAATTAACATTCTTTATCTTTAAATCAAGATACATAGTTTTTAATGCAGAATTGGTTTGAGTTTCACATAATGTTATACTCAGACCATCGAAATCTTCAAAACTGCCAGATAGCGATAAAATAATAAATGTTTACGAGATTAACCATGCCTTCGACAAGTCTTTGCCCGATAACAGATTAGTTATTGTATCATCATCTCAAAATAGAACCTCTCGACATTTCTCTCGGTTTGTTGATAGTGTCGAGGCAAAAGTAACTTGTTCTCACGTGGTATTGTTTTTATTATCCCTGTGAGCCGAAGTTGGTATCGCCTCTACTGATAAAGACACGATCGATAAACAATTTAAAACACTGAGTAGCTCGCTAGTCACCGTTCTAAGAGTTATGCGTACGTGCGTTTTAATTGATCTAGTAGTGGAGGACCGGTGCGGAAACCTCGGAATGCAATTATTTACATAAACACACGTGCCTACAGCCGTACACGGCAGTTATGCGCGAGTTGGAGCGCGTTCCGCAGGCGAGCGGGCGCGGGCGGCTCGCTGACGATGGGCAGATGAGAAAGATCGATGTGCATTTAATTACGTCGGGCGGCATCGTTGGCAGCGCGTGCGGTGCGCGGTGCCGGCGGCGGAGCACTCACCGGCGGGGCGGGTGGTGCGGCGCGCGGGCTCGTCCTCGCGCAGGTCGGGCGCGTGGCGGCGCGCAGCCGCCGGGCCCAGCGCCGCCAGCGCCAGCAGCAGCAGCGCGCGCAGCATGGCGCTGCGACCACTGAATCTCACCGCGGAGGGACCGTTCCCGGCCACGAGCTCACTATTTTGGCCGCGCGCGCTCAGTTCGTACGGTAGGTGCAGCGAGCGCAGGTTCGCGATCGTAGCGCGCGACTCGGAGGCGTCGTCGTAGCGCGACGGCTGAGCCGGACTGAGACGAGCGCCGCGCGATTTCCCGGCTGATGCGGCGAGGGGGCCGGCGCGCCCCTCGTGGAAAACGCGGCAATAGCGCGGTGCGGGCGGGGAAAATGCAGCGCTGTCATCCGCCCGCCCCGCCCGTCGCGCCGCCCGGCCATACAACACACCATTATTAAGTGCCGATCATTACGACAACTTAATCCCTACTACTAATCTTTTTTATTATGGACAAATACTAAATATCTAGTAACGCTCATTACTAGATATAATCATATGAGAAAAAGTAATAGCTTTGTAGTTTTTTAATGTAAGTAGTTACCTACTAAGACGAAGATAGACAAACAAGATTCCTACTAAACTAGTTTCTTTACACAACAATCAGTAAATAGCGGAGCTAGAGTTTGAAAAAAAATAGAATTTATTACTTTCTACGTGCAAAAAGAACATTCGAATTTCTTAAAAATGTGTCTGTGCATTCAAGACATCTGAAAAATGTGTCTACGGTGAAGAATGAGTAACAGTCAAAACAATGTGTTTCGCGAATGTTGTCGGGATGTTGATATTCGTTGAGACATTAATGAAAAAAAATGTTAAGTAGCAAGATTGTTACACTTTGTTATCTTGTATTATCGGGCACTGAAACAAATAACAAGCTATCCAAAAATATTAGACATTGCACGAAGAGTATATTAATTATTTTTATGTGTTTTTACGATTTTTATTAAAAGCTAATCGACCTAATATTTTTTGTGATAAACATCGGACATTATTTCAAAAAGAAGCATTTATTAATAGGTTTAATAGCCTTAACTACTGCCGTCTACAATAATATAGTAGACAAAAATACACCATAAAATCTAAGATTTATCGAAAGGTTTAGGACTTACAACAGATATTTTGGTTTCTGTTTGAATTTACTGTTGAATTGAGTTATCCTCGATTTTACGAGTCCGTGGAATTAAACGTCTGTCATAAAAAGAAAAGGAAAACACAAATTGTTATTGCTTTGTCGCGCCGCTGCGATGTGCGTCGAATTCAGACATGCTGAACACATTCATAAGAATTTACAGAATTACTTAGGTACACACATATATTTGGTGTAGAACTGTATTTGGCAGCAGGCCCAACTAGACGTATAATAAATATTTCAAATCTTTAGTGAATATAAACAGGAATATCAATGCCTAGTACAATGCTAGTGTATCGCTGTAAAAACTGTTAGCGTCATGACTGATGTGAAAGTTTATAAATAATTATTATGAGTATTATGACCTCGTACTGACCGACAACTAGGCGAACCTATGTCGTACGACAGCGTAGAATAACTCTGCAAGAAATAGGATACAGGATAGGTATTAATCAAATATTTATTTTAGTTTATAAAATCATAGATAGGTACTTACCATATACTACATCCGTGTGATATAAATCTGATCTTGGCATGGCTAATATCTGCGATAAGAAACCTTGCATTTTCAAATGAACCAATATCAGCAGGTATCATTGATAACCTTTAATTACTTGCCTACTTACAGATAATTAATGGTTATCCTACGTAGCAATCACAAAAGTTAACTGTAGCAAGTAAATAAAGTTTAAAATTTTCCTTTTATTTTTTTCACGGAAACATTTGCAACAAATCACCATTCGACAACATCATCGATCGAAGATGTGCTTGACGCCAGCACCTATTTACTGTCCTATATGATATGGTTAGAAAAAGGAATTTGACATTACCTTACTCGTATGGAGCTAAGTCAAAAATCAATCTTGGTACCTAAGCAAATCTACGAACTGAGATAGGTTTTTGGAAACGTATTTAATTAATCAACNACAAGTAAATAAAGTTTAAAATTTTCCTTTCATTTTTTTCACCGAAACATTTGCAACAAATCACCATTCGACAACATCATCGATCGAAGATGTGCTTAGAGCCAGCACCTATTGACTGTCCTATATGATTTGGTTAGAAAAAGGAATTTGACATTACCTTACTCGTATGGAGCTAAGTCAAAAATCAATCTTGTAAGCAAATCTACGAACTGAGATAGGTTTTTGGAAACGTATTTAATTAATCAACTGCTAATAATTATTCAACAAGCTAGAATCTTTTCGTCTTGCAGATACACAAAATATTCCGTGGTAGGTGAGTCAACTAGGAGCAATGTACCTACTGCAGCAGGCGCCTTATTATTGGCATTTATAGACAAAATAATGGATCAGCATCATTCCCA
>NWSH02000525.1:6229886-6242468 GCA_002382865.2 Heliothis virescens | reverse complement strand
TTTGAATTCCGTATTCTCGGTCCGATTCACTTCCACTTCCATTCATTTGATCGTTACGTAGACAATGAAGCAAGGCTGTGTTCCGATACAGTAACGTGATGTGTACAGCCCGCGTGGGCTCCTAATGAGTAATGACTCGTCAGGGGTGACCTGCGTTCGACCGAACATTTGACTTTGGCCTGAAACCGCCTTCTTTTACGCCCAAATCGTAATTGCCTTTTATAGAAGATAGGTATTATATTATGTTAAAATCTTGGCAAGCCACGTTCCATTATCATTGAAGGTCGAATCCGGCTTTAATAGCTAGATACCTGCCTTTTCATTAGAAACTTTCCTCGGAAAATCCTTTCAGGCTTTAAAAATATAAAATATTTTGAGCAATCGAAAAGCATTAAACAACCAACTTTGCAATCTGCTATGGTAATAAAACGATACCGAACGAAAGGTACTTACCGAAAAATTGCTATCGTGTAGTCCCTAGCGAGCTGCAACCCTGATAACGAACATAACAATAACATTAGGGTGGCCTTCGAGGACCACTGCCCTTCATTTTAATCAGGCTTTGAACACAATGAAAACTGCTTTCGTTATATTTTATTGGTAAATTATTCCGACTCATTTTTGTTTAGGTTTAACTAAAAAACTTTATTTGATATTGAAAGACTATTTCAGTAATGAAAAATAGTGGCTATGTCGAGATTTCATATTCGTATCCCGGTCGTTGCGGATACGATTCTATGTCTAAACAATTCCTACATCGTATACATTACATGTACAACTGTATATTTATCCGAAAATAGAATTAGCATAAAAGCATTTAACGCCTTTGTAACCGCAGTAATTCCGTCCGTTTGATTTATCATACTTCCAAAGATAAACAAACACTTCATTGAAAAATATTTTATTTCCAACTCGACTGCTGTAAATGCTCGCTTAAACACCTGTTTACATACTTCAGTAATTTTATATGTCGTCACGACTTTTCACAATAGATTTTACTATCAAGTTTAACGATCGTACATTTGTTATAATTACTCGAAACTATTTTAAATTCGTTAAAAGAATTTTAAACGCGTGAGGTACTTTCCATCGGACGTAACTTTAACCGGTAAAATAATTAGACGTTAAAGTTTAATTATTTTAAGGAACTGTTCGTAATACATTTGTGGAATGTGTTTGAATATTATGAAAACGATAGTTTGTATTGTAGTTGTTTCAGTCGTTTTAAATCAATTTTTATTGGCAACATGTGGTAGAGTCAAGAGAGTGGTTGGAGCTATGGATGTCGACTGTGGTATACATTTTTTATTTCATACTTTTGCTCATTAAAAGGGACTCTTAGCTTTATGGAATAGGTTTTCAACTGATAAAATTACTTGTAGATACCAAAAAAGGTCATTATCATCAAAAAATCTGATTTGGTTGTTTCTTTGATCTCTGACCACAATTTTTTTTAATACATTCATTGACAAGTTTTTAGCTACCGCCTACGAGTTGCAGGCACGAAAATAAAACATATTTGCATTAGTCCTATTCTTTTGTCTACATAATGACTTTTTAATTTTCTCCCAGACGAACAATGTCAATGACTTGGTAATATACGTAATAACATTCTGTTAAAACTAATCAAGAGCCTTAATATAAACATTATTATATTATAAATCCCTGGAGTTGCCCTGACATATTGAATTACGTAAAAGTATAATTTACATAATCTTCTAAACAGTATTCGGTAGCTGAATAACTTTTGGGATCGCAACCATCAGCTGGGTTGATTTAAATTGGTAACCATCGAAAAACAGTAAATCTTAAGTCGTAAGTTTTTTTAAACTATTCACTTTAGTCAAAGATAATCAGGTGAGCTATCAACCGGTCTTTATAGTCGAGTTTTTTATAGTCTTACCGTCCGACTTGGTAACACGCCGGCAACCTTGCGGTCTGGTGTTCAATTCTCTGGTCAATTAGAACTACTCTGGTGGTTTCGCGGTTTGAGACGTTCGGAGTATTAGTATTTTAATAATTCCATTGTAATATAATCTAACTTGCGATATGTAAACCTCAAAAACACGCAGCTGTTTTTTTATATGCCTGTACGTAATGTATTTTTTCCTGTGATGGGTATACCTTTTTCATGTCTTACAAGTTCAGATAGGCTTTGAACATAGCGGGTACATGAGGATCATATAAAAGGTATTCCGTAAGTATACAATGACTAAAACATCTACGTAGTTAGGTAGATTAATGTCTAATAATAATCGACATATCACATTCATTTACGAACATTTTCCAAATTAATATAAATTAATATACTTACATATTTTTTAGGCTGCATCAAAAGTGCAGCCTGAAAATACCAAGTAATGCATAGTGACCCTTTTCATACTCCTTTATTGAGAAGAATAGCTACTCCCATATGCTGAATAATAAAAGTAAAGCACCTCTTGCGACGCAAAGCTCACTGGCTCAACACGACAAAATGCGGTAAAGAGTCGAGGCTCTGTAATGTATGAACAGTTTACTCATGCAAAGAAGCCACTTCTGCAATGTCGTTGTCAAATCTTCCTCGTGGAAAACGTTCGAGCTACAAATCGGCTCACGTCCTTGTAAAACAAGGAAATTCGTGTTGCAATTGCAAGTGAAGCCACTTCGCTATATACACTATACTACCTTCTGCCAGTGGTTTCACCCTCATGCCGTGGGAACTACTCCGCACACACGGATTAAAAGAAGCCTATAGCCTTCCTCGATAAATTGGCTATCTAACACTGAAATCATTTTTCAAATCGGAAAAGTGTTTCTACATCTGTTGACTGCCAGGATCAGGGTGGTATTTTTTTGTAATTTTCTTCTTTAAATGTGGCAAGATAAACCTTTTGTTTCATAGACTATTCTGCGATTATCCTACTTAGAAGCATTTTCCTTGAGGCTTAATTTTGTGTACTGTTGTATTTATTTTCACAAAGGGTAGCTCACTTTATTACCTTGTTTTATTTACCCACACTACTATGTATATGCCTTGCAATGATAAGACTGTTTGAGGCGAGCTGATTTCCCTAAAGGCTGCGGAGGTCAGATGGTACTCGCTATAACAAAACCCGCAGTATGAGAGATTAAGCATCTGATAATCCTTAGCTTTCTAGACTCGCAGACAGTCAATCTGTAGCGGGGAAGATGCTACTCATTTTTTTAAATTGACCATCTAATGATATTTTTTTTATTTCAACACGTAACGTATACTTAACGTTAAATAAGTTCATTGCCGTGGTTCATTTCAAATCTGCATAGAAATGTCATTACCTTATTTTTTGCCTGAAGCCTGCTCAGAATTAAGTTCAATGAACGTTTGAACCGTTTATACGCTTTTTAAGAATATAGTCTATAGATTTATCAAAAGGTATTCCACCTATTTGCAAATGTAACTTTACTAAATTGTTGCTAAACATTCAATTGATAATTTTTCGTAGGCACTCAACCCCGCGTAGCATCTCTACGAAGTTACAAAAGCCTACGGCACTCGTGCGGTGCTACGCTTATAACAGCGCATTATGCAGTAACAGCAGCCCACTGCGTGGAGAAAGATAAAGATCAGTATTTAGAGCTGAACAACTACTGCGTCAAAGATAGCGATACTCCCCCCAAAGCTGAAGTACTGGAAATTATCACAAACCCACTATATGATCCGTAAGCATGCTCTTCGACAGTAAGTGAAGGACTTTAGCAGCAATTTACTTAATTATGTACTTATGTATGTATTCAGAAGAGTTCCATCGGGCAGATTGAATAACACCATATCAGGTAGACCCTCAGTTGAATTATACCAGCCCAAATAATTAAAGGGATTATTGGATTAACCGTATCGTGTCACCATTAAACCTTTTATAGGTATTCTCTTACCCTAGTAACGGATAAACACTAGCTACGTACTAATTGCTGTACAGAATTCGTAATGTTCGTATACTGTGTTGCACTGTGGTATGTACAACTGTTTGCATATGACATTATCAACAGCTTTAATCGCCTTATTATCCGCAGAGGAGGAAAACAAAGTCGTATCTAAATCGCCTTACACACGAATAAAACAAGTCCAATAAAAGTGCAAGGGTAACAAACAAAGGGACGGTGCGGGGATTACGATTGAGTAAATCCGGTTCAGCGTTACAGCAACACGTTTGGTCACGTTGTATGGTTTCAGGATCACGAGAGCGCATGACGTGGCTTTGCTGCGGATCGCCCTACATCTGAGTGACGTCACGTGGCTTAACTCCTCGCTCTTGCCGACATCCTCGTTTGGGATATCAGGTGATTGACTGCTCACATACTACGTAGGTGACAACACCTACCTAGTTTATTTACAAACAACTGTTCATGCCGTATGCAGAACCCAGACACAAAGTAACCGTTCTACTCCTAAAGTCGAACCCCATTTGAATAAAAACAAGAAATCCTTTTGCGAAATTGCTACAGCAGTTCATAATTTATGCATTCTTTAACCCTGTGTTTTTCTTTCGGAGATTTTGGATTAAATTCAAGGTTAATAAATAAAATAGGATTTTCAGCACGAAAATATTTATAAAGTTAAAATATTTAAATAAGTTCACACTTTTAAACATAAAACTTACCCAGTTGTACTTTGTAGATACCTAAATCAAATTATTAGAGTAGGATAAGGTCACATTAATATTTAGATCGTCTAGTTGTTGAGATATTATTCAAGTCGTTTATTTGAGATCGTCGACCGCATTTCAGGTGAATGTAAAATATACGGGTACGGGTACAAAGATGTCGATACAATGGAAACTTCGGAGCGTCTGCTGGTGGGGTCGCTGAGGATAGTGTCGTTGGACCGGTGCGCCGCGGCGCTGGGCCCGAGCGTCGCGCCGCGCCACGACAGCGGCATGATGTGCGCGCTCGGCGACCGTGTCGACGCCTGCCAGGTACCGTCACCCAGACAAATTAAATCAATTTATTATCATTACGGTCTCTAACGTTACTATTAGTGCACTATCTATTTATTATCTAATTACTTTAAGAAAATAAACACAGCGTTATTTTGCAGTTGATTTATCCGCACGCTACGCTCGCCACGTAAATTAAGAACGTAGGCAGAGCGTGTGTAGCGAGGACGTCATTAACCTTCAAAGAGAGATATAAACGGTCGTATCGTACATTAACATTTTTGAAGATTACAGTAGTAAAAATATTTTAAGTACCGAATATACTGTCTCTATGCAATACGCCCTTGCCTCGTAGAGTCTCGTGGCGATCTGATACAAATGAAACTTCCAATATTGTTCCAAGCCCGTCTTCTGGCTAACATTATTACTTTGTGACTGAAAGTAATAAATTGTTAGTTGTATTTATTTGCCAATTGTGCAGCGTAAATAGTCGCGATGATGGGATTAGCCAGTTTAAACGCCCAAGTCACGAGCTGAAGCGGGTTGAAATGAATTTATATAAAACATTCCTTTTTAACCGACTTCCCAAAAAAGGAGGAGGTTCTCAGTTAGGTTAGTTTGTAATTTTGTTAATGTACATTTTTCCTTAGTTCTTGCTCACTTTTATAAAAATATTCTTTAAGGAACACCTATATAACCCAAGGTTGGTGCCATTTTGTTCCAGGGTGATTCAGGTAGCCCGCTAATTTGTTCAGGAGTTATCGAGGGCATAAGTAGTTACGGCATGAGCTGTGCTGTGCCCGGCCTTCCAGGAGTGTACACCAGCATTGGACCGCACCTATCATGGATACGTCAAGTCATACAAGATGAATGATTAAGCTTTACTTATGATATTTCAAAAATAATATAATGTATTTTCATTCATTTCCTTTGTGTACGCCATCAGACATAACCAACCGAAGATATTATTACTACTTTTTTTAGTTTTAATATTCACAGGTAACATCAGATACTTACATAAGAACGCTTACGAACTAACAGATACTCGGTTTTCAAAGCGCGTAGCTATATGGAGGACAAGTGCCGACTGGAATTTTACAATTGATTTCAGGACCGTCACGCGTACACACGCGTCGAAGTACGTCGTACGCACGTATTTTAATTATATTGATCAAGATCTGATCGTAGCCACTAATCGGTAGGAAATCAAATAAAATCAGTAATAATGATAAACAATCATTATATTTCACCGACAACACATAAGTTATCGTACATCAAACATTAAGCGATAGGTTACATTCAGAACATAACTCGCAAACGTACGTAAGTAGTAATTATAGCCGTTTGATTTGTGACCTAATAATCCCAATATGTACAATAATATAAAAGATAACATTTTACAATAGTTTTTTAGCGGACGCCATAATTTCAATACATTTTTGTAGCTTAACGAAGTTCATAAGTATTCACAGTAAATTAATAAAATCTAATTCCGAGCTAACAAGCGCACACTAGGAGCTAATGGAGGAAACTTCAAACAAACCGCACACAAACACGAGCCAGCCAACACCAACACAAAGTACTGAAATATTCCCTTGAACGAGCAAATTGCTACGATTCATCGACAGATCATGCCGTAGAAAAGTAATCAAAATTAAAGACATTTCTATTACACTATCTGTCAGTTAGCTATTTAGAACTTTATCTGGAACCTGAGAAACTTGCCGATAGCATTCTGGATACACAAGATGAGATTAAAGAAAGCTATAGATCAATCATCGACATTACCCATGCCAATAAACAATTGCAATACGAAACGGTGTTGGCTGGCTAGTAACAACGATCACTTATTTTGTACTTAATATCTCAGGAGTATAAATATATTTCTCTCGGCAATCAAGCTATTATATTATCAAACATTTGTTCAGGGTTCGAGCTCAACTTGTTTTAAACATGTTTATTTTTACATCAAGTCATATACTGTGGATTTCTATAAACTATCCATCCGTTGAATTATAAATTGATATTTAACGTACATAATGTATATGAAGCTAATGTCAAACTCAATCCCTAATAAGAAATCAAAGGATAGTTTATAAAAATCCATTGTTAGTCATTTATTAGGTAGAATCCTCAGTTTCATTAGGAAAACTTTGGTCAATAATTTATATTATATATCTAAAACAATAAAACATTTAACCGTATATTGCACACATAACACGCATATTACTACAGCTTACGTTATCGTACTCAAATCATATCCTTAGACGTAACTATGATATTTGTCCATGTTATTCGACATACCCGTTTGTTCCTTACATATTACGCTTCTGTAGATAATTCGACATTACTTAAATACAACCATTTTCTAATTAAAGGCCTTTTAAAAGGGTACTAACACACAATAATGACAACATACTAATAACTACTACAACATCTAACATAAAGTTATCTAAAACACATATCAACATAATAATATATATGAAAATTAGTATAAGAATGTATTATAGGAATATAGTTTTTGCAGTCAGATAAATTAGTAATTTTGTCAGTAAAAAAGTCGCTTATTTTATTACTCAAGTTGATAGTCTCATTCAGTTTTTTCCATTAGGTCGGTTATGAAAAAAATAATAATAATATTAGTTATACGAGTATACGTAGATATTCTTACAATAAATTGCTATTTCGGAAACAATAGTCCATATCAAAGTCAGTATCCCAAAATACAACAGTATATCAATGGTTTGATTATGTTTTTCATAGATTTATCTGAGGTGCCTTTAATTTTCAAACCCATACAGTTTTACAGCACAAGGTTCTTAAAATAATATAAAAGTTATGTAAAATGATAGTTACCTTCAGAGTAGATAAATGAAAATATACCCAAAGAAGATTTTATATTACTTTAGGAAAATTCTCGAGGTTGATTATAAGAGGCACCTTTATACCTTCAGTTTTGAAGATTGGTCATTGGAAATTGTTACATACCACTAATACAATAACGGTTCCTTATAAAAGGGTTTTAGCTATTATTCACTAAAATAGGTATCATTTACTTTTTAAATAATATTGTCTAACTAACACCATTTTGAACATGAGTATAACTTAACACATAAAACAACTAGGAACAAAATTCTCTAATAGGTATCTATTAATTGTGAAATCATAAAGAAAGACTGTAATGGAAGATATAACTTCGAAGGCAATAGGTGAACACATCAAGTCGACAAAATCAAACCTTGTCGTGACAGCAAGATGAGATCAAATCAATGTCGCTCTGAAGGGCTTGAACTAGGTCTCATAAGAAAAAAAGCATATTATCTTCAAGCTATAAAGTATAGTTTAATAAATCTGTTCTTCCAAACACGCGTAACTTAGGATAAATGTGACCTTATAGACACAGACTGCAGCCAATCTATAATGGCCTTGTAATCACTTGTCTGTCGATAGTTAAACAAGTCATAAAAGAGATAGCATTTGACTACACGTGTTATCTCTTTAGCAATATTCAAGCCCTTCTTAGTCGTAAATTTAAGACCAGTTGAACCACGACCGACCCTCGGCGGTAGGAGTGCTACTCGTACTCTTTGGTGATTTTGGAGTCTTAGGAGTTTGGGGTTTGGAAGACTCTGAGTTTTTGTCTTCACCTGAACCTTCAACCGCCTCCGTATTGATTTTCAACTGAAAAAAAAAAACAATTAATCAGTCAGGAAGTCCGCAGGCTACCAATTCAATATCACTATCAGAGTAATAAAATATTTGCTGTAATATTTATAGCTTATCTTATCTAGCAGCAATAGTACGAATCATGTAATCGGACTGGTCGCTTGATAACGTACCTTGATATTGGTTTTAGCTTGCATCTCGCGCTCATATTCCCTCACGTCTTCTATGGTCATATTGAACCAATCGTCCATCCATGCAAATGCTTGCCGATGACCCAGCAATAGAATTTCGCGAATAGCCTGGAAATAATCGCGATTATAAGACTACAGAAATCTCCTCACTCTATCAGATTACAATCGTGCGGATATTAGAGCATGAGTAATGATTCTATTGATTCATGGATTGATGATTCATAAACGAGTCATAATCATACTATCACAAATAGATATACATCAAATTTGATTCTGCAAATCTATTGTCATTACGAATATCTGATATCAACTTACTCCTTGGACATACTCCTCCACTCTGGTCTGAAGTCCCCACACCTCAAACTTGACACTAACAGCCTTGTAACAGCACATGATGGGCTGGTGGCTGTCTCGCCAACCTTCCACGAGGGGACCTCGACCAGTCTTCTGTGACTTGAAGAACTTTGGGTCTTCAGCCTCCTTGTAATGGTGTGGCTTGATCTCATCATATGCAATATCTAGGAAATCTACTTCTCTCTGTTCTAATTCTTCTGGAGTCATTCCCAAACACTAGAAATAAACAGAATAATTTTATAGACAAGTCAAATGAGCATCTTTGTGAAAGAAGGTTACATTGCAGTTACTTACATTCTCTGTGGTGCCATTGTTATCTTCATATCTTGTTTGAATTGAGATAGAAAACTTTGGGATGAAGGAGCACTGGAAAAATAAATGTTCAAGTTTAAAGTCTTAGAATAAAGTCCTTTTAAATCAAAGTATGGCTTGCATTACAGAAAGGAGTAAAATTAAAGCATACTTACTGTATATTCTATGTAGATTCAGAAACATGAAAAAGAAAAATAAATCAGTTGAAGTATTTGTAAATAGGAATAAACACAGGTAAAATAGCTTTTGAAAGTACATTATGTTAAACTTAAAAAGATTTTATGAATATGTGCCACAAGACATATCATATCAATAAAATATCTACATAGCATGGTTCTTGGCCACCAACTCCATTGACTCAGCTAAGAATATTAATACATTTTCTAACTATTCTCAAAGTGATAAAATACC
The DNA here is from genome assembly GCA_002382865.2 of Heliothis virescens. Classification (NCBI taxonomy): domain Eukaryota; kingdom Metazoa; phylum Arthropoda; class Insecta; order Lepidoptera; family Noctuidae; genus Heliothis; species Heliothis virescens. The sequence continues at coordinate 6,232,639 of NWSH02000525.1, read as the reverse complement.
TTCCTGAATAAAATTCTAAATTCACAATTCTTTTTCTCTTTAGAAATCTATAATTAAAATAATTAGAAAAGTAAGTTAACTACTAACTTGAAAAATAGTGTGTCAATCATAATTTATGACACAAAACTAATCCTAATCTATACTTAGAACTATACTACTAATCAGAAAGTATCAATCGATGATTTATTTGTTTCTTATAAATAAAAAGGAACCTATGTTACTGCAATAAAATTATCTATAAAATATAAAGACATATTTACCTGTAATAGTGTAAGGGTAATAATTCCATGCTTTTTCAGTGACATAAAATATTTTTGGTATCATAGACTGGACCCAATAAGGTAAGTGACTGTAATACAAGGAAAACAAAGGAAGGTTAATACATATGTGGACGTATAGGTAGATACGATCTTGCAAACAATGGTATATAATGTCCCACATATATTTTTACTGCTGTGGTTACTTCCTTGTGTACTGGAAAGTCATATTTATGTGTATCTGCTACACAAGATTAGGGATATATTTTTAAAAATATGTATGTGATGGTTTAAATTTTTCTAAAGTGAAAAGAAAAAAAGGAAGTTAAATTCTAATACATTGGATTGAAAAGGGGATGTTTTAACAAAATTTGTAGTAGATAAATTAGCATTTATTTTACAAGACTTCAGTGCAAAGACATAAACTGTGTAGCATTGGCCATGTATGATTTGAACACCAAAGAGTACACACACCTAGACAGATGGATTCTCTTCTCAGTATACTGTCCCACTCCATTGACCTCATCAGTGACCTGCTCATTGGCCACANGTTAATACATATGTGGACGTATAGGTAGATACGATCTTGCAAACAATGGTATATAATGTCCCACATATATTTTTACTGCTGTGGTTACTTCCTTATGTAATGGAAAGTCATATTTATGTGTATCTGCTACACAAGATTAGGGATATATTTTTGTAAAATTTTAAAATATGTATGGATGTTTAAATTTTTCTTAAGTGAAAAGATAAAAAGGAAGTTAAATTCTAATACATTTGATTGAAAGGGGGATGTTTTAACAAAATTTGTAGTAGATAAATTAGCATTTATTGTACAAGACTACAGTGCAAAGACATAAACTGTGTAGCATTGGCCATGTATGATTTTAATACCAAAGAGTACACACACCTAGACAGATGGATTCTCTTCTCAGTATACTGTCCCACTCCATTGACCTCATCAGTGACCTGCTCATTGGCCACAACCTCCACTCCTTCCCCATTACTGGACTGCTCAAAGCTATGCCGTGCTATCATGTACAGCTGACCAATCCGATACTGGAATTAAGCATTATTGTCATACACATGTACAAACTGTTATCTTTTTGCTTACAGACTGTTTATGCAACTGTGAACTTAAGCCCCAGCGCCATGATAACATGTGATCAATTAAAATGATAAATGTTTCAACTGACTGTGCCCTATAGTTATCGTGAATCTCCTTAGCTACGAAAGTAGAACCTTTCTGCAGCCATACAAGCTATCCTTAAAGTTATCCAGCTATAAATCAAAGCTTACAACTTGGCCAAGGCCGCTTTTGTCGTAAATACAACTTAAATGGAGGCGCATTGATTTACAGTTGTAAATGAAACGTGCCGTAGAACTACGTACAGGTCTATATACGCTTACAGTTGAAAAACTAAATTTAATTTCTGTAAATTAATAAAAGTCCTGGATTAACGTACCTCTTCGACGGTCATCGGCATACAAATCCTGAATTCCTTTGTCAAAACCATTTTAAATATTAATGTGATTTATTAAGTCAGAACTGTTTCAGCTAAGTCAATCAATCAATCGATAGCCAATTTAACTTCTCCTGCGATCTATAATTTATTATTTTCACAAATCAGACGGAATAACACACACAATACGAAGACACGACAGTTGACAATTAATTGACAATTTGACTGACATTTCAAACAATCAAAATTGATTGATTGACGATTGTTAAAGAACGAAGGCAGGATGGAGAACAAGAACGAACGAATGGAATGTTACTGAGGAGTATCTGAGGATGATCTGAGGCATATCTGAGGAGTGTGGCTCGCTGTGAAGCAAAGAAGCGATAAGTACTTACACTCGCATCACTAACTATGACTTCTTTATGGCTTCCTGCGTAATCAGATCCAACTGAGCAAGAGTTTTTTACATGGAGTGATTGAGCTTATTGTATGTATTATATTATTTTGCATTGTACTCATCAGATGTGAGCTGTTCCCTGCAGATACAGTGAATGAAATCCTATCCTCTTGATAGAAAGTGGTCTACACAAGAGTGATACCAATTTCCCTAATAAATCCCTTGAGCTTGATCATGGAGACCTCCAGTCATTGAAGTTCTTGCCATTGATTTTGACATGACTCACTTTGACAACTGACTGAACTGACTGACATGACAACACTAACAACAAACTTCAAAAGAAAGGAGTCAAATTCGCTAATCGATATTACTAATTTATTACTGTAACTAAAAGAATATTAGAATACTTTACTATCACAGCTATCTTACCAACAAGGTAGAACTGATAATCTAGTGTTGTGGAAGAGAAGGATTGAGCGGATACATAAAATGGATCCAAAGGAAGTGGTTGAACACTTAGTAGCACTAAAAGTGATGCGGTTGACCAAACCTGCTCTAATAAGCCCAAAAATCGTTACTTGTGATTCTAAAGATTTACCAGGGAATATCCTAAACAATTACCTTAAAGACGAT
>NWSH02000525.1:6202959-6224269 GCA_002382865.2 Heliothis virescens | reverse complement strand
TTCCCTGAAAGAGAATCTTCCATTCTTGCTGTTTTAAAGAAAAAGAAACCTGGGCGTATTCCAGATGATGTTAGAGAATCAAAGAGTCCACAACCAACTGCAGCACCTACTGCTGTGATTAACTCTACTAATAACACTAACAACTCAAGTGCAGATTTGCTAGGACTCTCCACTCCCCCAGGAACTACAGCTCCAGCAACTGGGAATGGATTGCTTGATGTACTTGGAGATCTTTACACAGCCCCTAAAATCAGTCCTAGCACAGTGCAACAAAACAACATAAAGAAATTCTTATTCAAAAATAATGGAGTGCTATTTGAAAATGATTTGATCCAGATTGGAGTCAAAAGTGAGTACAGACAGAATTTGGGAAGGATTGGTTTATTCTATGGCAATAAGACTCAGTTCCCCATTCAGAATGTTCGCCCTGAATTGCACTGGACAGACTTGCACAAACTTAATGTGCAGATGAAACCCATGGAGCCAGTACTAGAAGCAGGTGCTCAGATCCAACAAATGCTTACCGCTGAGTGCATTGAAGATTTTATTGATGCTCCAAGTATGTCAGTTTCATTTGTGTACAATAATGTGCCCCAGAAAATTACTATGAAACTCCCGCTCACATTGAACAAATTCTTTGAACCCACTGAAATGAATGGTGAGTCATTCTTTGCTAGATGGAAAAACCTAGGAGGAGAACAACAGCGAGCACAAAAGATATTTAAAGCTCAAGGCTCTATTGACATACCTGCTACAAGAACCAAATTGGCTGGCTTTGGTATGCAGTTGTTAGATGGTATTGACCCTAATCCTGACAACTTTGTGTGTGCTGGTATTGTCCACACCAGAGTACAGCAAGTGGGTTGTCTCATGAGATTGGAACCAAATAAACAAGCTCAAATGTTTAGACTGACTGTAAGATCTAGCAAGGAAACAGTCTCACATGAAATATGCAATCTGTTAGCAGATCAATTTTAAGTTTAGTTAAAAGAAAACAAGAATGAACAACATTGTTAGACAATGAAGTTGGTGTTATAGTCGCCTAGAAGTTCACAGTCACTTTACTGGTAGAGTTGATAAATATAAATGCGTACAATTTGGAAAATATACTATGCAGAACACTTGTGAACTTTGCACTGAACTTGAATGAAATGAAATCTCTCGTGTACAATTTTGGATTTATTTTATTGCTAATATAGAGTTAGGTGTTTTGTAAACCGAGATTTATTTTAGTTAACATTTAAACTGCGATTTATAAGATTTGATAAAATGTTCAAAAGACAAGTAATAATTATTTTATTTCATGGTATTAAAATAAAAATATATTATTCAATTTAGTAAGCTGTATGCTAAGAATTACCTAATNTTAGGTGTTTTGTAAACCGAGATTTATTTTAGTTAACATTTAAACTGCGATTTATAAGATTTGATAAAATGTTCAAAAGACAAGTAATAATTATTTTATTTCATGGTATTAAAATAAAAATATATTATTCAATTTAGTAAGCTGTATGCTAAGAATTACCTAATTCATCATGTTTTGTATATCAATACCTTCCATTCGTAAAACCTAATTTGATATTAGTAGTAGTAGTAGTTATATTTTACCTTTTGTCATCCATAATCATTTACCNTTTTAAGTTTAGTTAAAAGAAAACAAGAATGAACAACATTGTTAGACAATGAAGTTGGTGTTATAGTCGCCTAGAAGTTCACAGTCACTTTACTGGTAGAGTTGATAAATATAAATGCGTACAATTTGGAAAATATACTATGCAGAACACTTGTGAACTTTGCACTGAACTTGAATGAAATGAAATCTCTCGTGTACAATTTTGGATTTATTTTATTGCTAATATAGAGTTAGGTGTTTTGTAAACCGAGATTTATTTTAGTTAACATTTAAACTGCGATTTATAAGATTTGATAAAATGTTCAAAAGACAAGTAATAATTATTTTATTTCATGGTATTAAAATAAAAATATATTATTCAATTTAGTAAGCTGTATGCTAAGAATTACCTAATTCATCATGTTTTGTATATCAATACCTTCCATTCGTAAAACCTAATTTGATATTAGTAGTAGTATAACAATAATAAAATATATATTTTACCTTTTGTCATCCATCCATCATAAACATTTACCATGATCTGCAGTATTGCAGAGTGCTATATAATTTTTACATGTTTACATGATATTTATGTATGATTTATCGAAAGTACCGAATACGATTATTGCTTAATTTGTATATATAGGGGATAATTGAGATTTTCGTGCATTACTTCATAGTTGATGGTGTCTTGTTTGAACGACGAATAGGTAGCTATTTAGTATCACAGATCATACTGTTGTCGCGCATTTCTAGGTATATTCAAATGTATTTATGGTATAATGTAGAAAATTATAATTCATACCAAAGTAAATATTTGGCTGTTATGTCATCATATATCTAAATTTCGATTGGGTTACTTGATATTCTACTCATCAGTTGGTTGCAACGTTTTTTTTTATAAAAAAATATTACACTTTATTACAAAACTATTTAATAGCCTAAACTGGTGAGTATAATATTTCTGTCTGTAAAATTATCTAATGTACTCATAGCATATGTAATGAAACATAATATCGTTTTCAGTCAGGCTTGTATTAAGCATCATTGGAACACATACATTGCTAATTGCTAAAATAAATNTATTTAATAGCCTAAACTGGTGAGTATAATATTTCTGTCTGTAAAATTATCTAATGTACTCATACCATATGTAATGAAACATAATATCGTTTTCAGTCAGGCTTGTATTAAGCATCATTGGAACACATACATTGCTAATTGCTATAATAAAATGNAGTTGGTTGCAACGTTTTTTTTTATAAAAAAATATTACACTTTATTACAAAACTATTTAATAGCCTAAACTGGTGAGTATAATATTTCTGTCTGTAAAATTATCTAATGTACTCATAGCATATGTAATGAAACATAATATCGTTTTCAGTCAGGCTTGTATTAAGCATCATTGGAACACATACATTGCTAATTGCTAAAATAAATGTAGACCCTTTTTTCACATAATGTTCCTGTTAACTTGTAGTATAAATTATATAAATGGCAATAATTAATATCTCCAAATGAAAGCTGATATACAGTATTAACTTTGGTAATCAAATATATGAATCCTTATATTTCAATGTTTAATTGCAAATATGAATTTGGTATAAAAATCACACTATATTTGTTATAGTTATTATACATAAACAATAACCGAAAGTTAGTTATTTTTCTTATCTTTTTTAATTTCAAATCAGATTTAGGTGCAGGTCTGGAATGCAAGTCTCTGTGATGAACATTATCATAGGACTGGTGCATATCAAAATGTTTTAAAAATATTATAATGTATCTACTTCACCAACATTCCTATATATAATAGGCCTATTTTATATTGTTTTTAAATTGTATTTTTATGAGTCGTTTTATCTGACTTCATGTTACATTATAATTTATTTTTAAAATAGAATCCCAATGATTATAAAGCTGTACCAGTAAAAATAATGCTGCAGATTTAAACTGTAAGTATATCAGCTTCATACTCATGACATTTTATATGTAATTGTTTGTTAGAGATTATTTAAATGTGTTGGTGTGTCTTGAGTACCTATACGTGTTTTGAGTCGGTAGTAGGAATCTCACAAACCTAGAAGATTTTATTTTCATATTATTATGTACCACAAAATAGAGATAATATAGGACTTTAGTATTATGGACATAAAATGTTGTTATAAATTTATTAGTAGCANTATATGTAATTGTTTGTTAGAGATTATTTAAATGTGTTGGTGTGTCTTGAGTACCTATACGTGTTTTGAGTCGGTAGTAGGAATCTCACAAACCTAGAAGATTTTATTTTCATATTATTATGTACCACAAAATAGAGATAATATAGGGACTTTAGTATTATGGACATAAAATGTTGTTATAAATTTATTAGTAGCAAGCATGCTAAGTTTTCTTTGCATGGTAGATTTGTTAAGAGAACATTAATAATAAATTAATATATCATTATTAAACGTTTTTATTAATCTTGTTAAGAATGTGGTACCCATAACATTGTATGTATATTATGAAATTAAAAAGAATGTATATGCTTCTTTGATACATGTACACTTCGTATATATGTGTGTTTATCAAATGTAAAATATCACAAAGTGGGTGTGATTCTATAACAGATGTAGATGTTTGTTCTTGCGCTTCGAAACCCATTATTGTAACTCTTAAATAAAATATTTATCCAATACGTATTTGTGCATTTTTATTTAAGAAACCCAAACAATTTTCAATGCAGACATAAGTATTTATTACCTCTTCTATGAAATTATTCTAAGAATACACTTAAAATTATATTTTAAATAATTACTAATCAAACCATTCTTCCACATTTGGTGAGTTCTCCAAGACATCATTTGATTCACTATAACAATAAAATAGTAAAGATTAGAACCATATGCATACCAAACATATGAACCCATATGCATACCAAACATATGCATCCCATTTACAAATAAATATCGACAATATCTCTTAACTGTAATTAAATATGTTAACTCTAAAGCNACAGATGTAGATGTTTGTTCTTGCGCTTCGAAACCCATTATTGTAACTCTTAAATAAAATATTTATCCAATACGTATTTGTGCATTTTTATTTAAGAAACCCAAACAATTTTCAATGCAGACATAAGTATTTATTACCTCTTCTATGAAATTATTCTAAGAATACACTTAAAATTATATTTTAAATAATTACTAATCAAACCATTCTTCCACATTTGGTGAGTTCTCCAAGACATCATTTGATTCACTATAACAATAAAATAGTAAAGATTAGAACCATATGCATACCAAACATGAACCCATATGCATACCAAACATATGCATCCCATTTACAAATAAATATCGACAATATCTGAAATTAAATATGTTAACTCTAAAGATACCTGTCAAGTGATGGGTCGTTGCTAAACATTTCAGTTGGCACAGTCGGCGGAGCGCGTTCGGGCAGCAGTTCCATGTACGACTGCCGTGACTGCAGGTGTCGCTCTACTTCCTCAGGCGTCATGTGTCCGTCGCCGGCAGACAGACCGAAACCCAAAGCCGGTGATACTTTAGACAGCATAGAACCGCTGGATTGATGCTGCAAATAATATTATATTCGATTATTATTTATCTATACTAATATTATAAAGAGGTAAAATTATTTGTAAGTTTGTTTGTAGGGGGTATTCTCTGGAAGTAATGAACTNTTTCAGTTGGCACAGTCGGCGGAGCGCGTTCGGGCAGCAGTTCCATGTACGACTGCCGTGACTGTAGGTGCCGCTCCACTTCCTCAGGCGTCATGTGTCCGTCGCCGGCAGACAGACCGAAACCCAAAGCCGGTGATACTTTAGACAGCATCGAGCCGCTGGATTGATGCTGCAAATAATATTACATTCGATTATTATTNATTCTTTCACCATTCGAAAGCTACATTATCCACGAGTGACATAGGCTATATTTTATCCAGGTACAGGCAGTAATTCTCACGGGACGCGAGTGAAATCGCGGGAAAATGGCTAGTTACAGTATAATGAGGTTGCTTCGTTTTATCATAGTCACAACTGTTGTCTGATGAGCTGTTGGACTTTGTTTCTGGTGCAGTTATTTTGCGCTTTTTCATATAGGAAGTTCTGACATTAGGCGAGGCTTTTAGAGACATCTGAGGATAATGTTATATTTCTATTTTTCCAATTGTGGAAATCTTGAACAGCAGAACTGTTAAACACACCTTTTCCCACATATTANATTATAAAGAGGTAAAATTATTTGTAAGTTTGTTTGTAGGGGGTAATCTCTGGAAGTAATGAACCAATTTAAAAAATTCTTTCACCAATCGAAAGCTACATTATCCACGAGTGACATAGGCTATATTTTATCCGGGTACAGGCAGTAATTCTCACGGGACGCGAGTGAAACCGCGGGAAAACGGCTAGTTACAGTATAATGAGGTTGCTTCGTTTTATCATAGTCACAACTGTTGTCTGATGAGCTGTTGGACTTTGTTCCTGGTGCAGTTATTTTGCGCTTTTTCATATAGGAAGTTCTGACATTAAGCGAGGCTTTTAGAGACATCTGAGGATAATGTTATATTTCTATTTTTTCAATTGTCGAAATCTTGAACAGCAGAACTGTTATACACACCTTTTCCCACATATTTGAACCCCACTACCTACCTAATCTAAAGAGTGTGGTGTGTACTTTGTATGCATTACTGAAGAATATCTGTAATTACTTACTAGATGGCTGGCATTAGGAGGTTTCTTGGGAACAGCAGCCCTTTTTCTCTTTATGGCACTTGAGCCCTTGACTGAGCCTGTTGACATATTCTGGCCAGCAGCACTTGTTTCCATTTTCTTTCTGAAAATAAAGTTTTGTTCTATTAAGACATGGAAAGTAGTTTCCTTTTTTATGAGGCATTTTGATTATAAGTCTGCTGGTGTGATCAACAGTGCTAAGTCTGTTACTAAACTAATTTTAAAAACTGCTGAAGGAGAAATACAAACAGATGCATTTTGCATATTATTGTCGATGTTTACATATTTATTTTACCTCTTANTCTGAAAATAAGGTTTTGTTCTATTAAGACATGGAAAGTAGTTTTCTTTTTTATGAGGCATTTTGATTATAAGTCTGCTGGTGTGATCAACAGTGCGAAGTCTGCTGAAGGAAGAATACAAACAGATGCATTTTGCATATTATTGTCGATGTTTACATAATTATTTTACCTCTTAACATCCATGCGGTAGTATTCAGGATCATCAGATGATTCTGTGTCCTCACTTTCTGAAGTTGTACTTTCTGGTTTCTCATACTGCAGCAGACGGTCTAAAAGGAAGCTGCGGTCTCGGGACACTTTCAACAACCTCTTTTGACTACATCTTAGGGCATCTTGAAAGCATTCATTCTCCTAAAAAGGCAAAGAGATGGTTTATTACATTTTATATGGTTTGACATTGACTCATATTTATTAATTTACTTAAGATAAAAAATATTAAGTGATAAATAGAAAAACAACAGATAAATAAAATGCCAAAATGTAACTTGGGTGCCACTATTTTGGTACACCATCTGTAGTGGTAACTGTATGCTTCCACAATACTCTTATGGTTGTAGTTGAATTTCATTATATGGAAAACAAAGAGAATTGATTAAAGGCCACAGATACAGAAAACAGACAGGTACATTATTTTAGATGGTTACAGTAACATGTTCCATCAGAATAAAGGTGAAACCAAAAAGCTTACATAAATAAGGTACTTGAGTTTCTTTTTTAATGTAATGTACTGTNCTGAAGTTGTACTTTCTGGTTTCTCATACTGCAGCAGACGGTCTAAAAGGAAGCTGCGGTCTCGTGATACTTTCAACAACCTCTTTTGGCTACACCTTAGGGCATCTTGAAAGCATTCATTCTCCTAAAAAGGCAAAGAGATGGTTTATTACATTTTATATGGTTTGACTCATATTTTTTAATTTACTTTAGAGATTAACTAAAAAATATTAAGTGATACATAGAAAAACAACAGATAAATAAAATGCCAAAATGTAACTTGGGTGCCACTATTTTGGTACACCATCTGTAGTGGTAACTGTATGCTTCCACAACACTTTTATGGTTGTAGTTGAATTTCATATATGGAAAACAAAGAGAATTGATTAAATTGGCTACAGATACAGAAAACAGACAGGTACATTATTTTAGATGGTTGCAGTAACATGTTCCATCAGAATAAAGGTGAAACCAAAAAGCTTACATAAATAAGGTACTTGAGTTTCTTTTTTAATGTAATGTACTGTGCTCTGTAGTTAGGCTCCGGTTCAGGGTCGCTGCTGCTGTCACTAGAATAATCTTTGTGAGAATCTCGCGCCTGAGGAGGTTCTGCAGGCGCGTTGTTGCTCACACTCGCCTCACTCGCCTGCATATTTGCTATAGAGCGGCAGTACCACCCGTCTAGCATTTTCTGAAATGGAAATTAGAGTACTGTTAACACGACTTCAATAGCATTAAAGATTTTTATATTATTTTGTCAGTATTTCAGAGCAAAAGTACCATAATATTAGGCTGACTTGTTTTGCTTAGAAAGCAAACAAAAATATTACTCTACACATTGAAACGTTATAAAACTGCACTAGCGATACAACCTTGGAATAATTTTCCGACGCCAGTATAAAAACTGTAGGGAACACTTAAGAAAATAGCTTTTTTCTTACAGAAAAGGTTTTTTCTGTGAAATATTTTGGTTTGTTTGGCGCACTGGATGCAGCTGTCGGACTGACACTGTCACTGCCAAAACAATATAATGTCAATGTCATAATTCGATTGCAGAAGGCGGAACTTTTATTATAATTGCCAGATTTATGTAAAGCTTTTATCCCCCAATTTTCACATTGGTACTCAACGCCCCTGACATTTTCTACCATATTTCTTTACTACTCACACTAAAAATAATGTCAGCCTAATATCTGCCCAGCAGANATAATTTTCCGACGCCAGTATAAAAACTGTAGGGAACACTTAAGAAAATAGCTTTTTTCTTACAAAAAAGGTTTTTTCTGTAAAATATTTTGGTTTGTTTGGCGCACTGGATGCAGCTGTCGGACTGACACTGTCACTGCCAAAACAATATAATGTCAATGTCATAATTCCATTGCGGAAGGCGGAACTTTCGTTATAATTGCCAGTTTTATGTAAAGCTTTTATCCCCCAATTTTCGCATTGGTTCTCAACGCCCCTAACATTTTCTACCATATTTCTCTACTACTCACATTGAAAATAATGTCAGCCTAATATCAGCTCAGCAGTTTTCTCGTAAAATCATAAAACAGCCTGCCTCGAAATAGCTCGCCTACTAATAACTTACACAAAATATCAAATCAACACTTTCGTAAATTGCCCATTATAAATAAATAAATAAGATCTTTTGCTAAGCTACGAAAATTAAATTACAAAAGTTACCGATCTACTTTTTTTTATTCTTTTGAACGCTATCATTATCATGTCATCGATTACAAAATTATTTGTACTTTTCCAACAGATGTCACTCTCTTCTGTCGATGAAAATGTAGATGGAGCCTTACGAATGATTCGCTTAGTTTATAATAGCCTGCTGCGTATTCTTGAATGAGTCAAAAGAGTATTCAACATAATCAGCAATGAAACATACAAAGAGTCTATCTATCTCTTGTTGGAAATGACGTTTTCCCTCTGGTACAACTACATAAAAACCTGTAATATTATGTAGGCCCAAAGTTGACAGAAGATTTGATAAGAAAGTGTGTGCTTTTAATTTTGACGGGTTATACTGAATTTCCAAATCTTGTTAGTCCAAATTGAACCTTAAGTCTACCGCATGTGTTCTTTCAGCTGAGTGGAGCCGTGTTCGTTGCGGTCAATCTGAACCGGATTGATTCCTCGTGTTGTGATGGCTCTCGGTAGTGAAGTGAATGATAACTCTACGAAAAACGCTCCCCAAAAAGTGAAAAAATGTCCTGCAAACAATACCGTGAACGACAAGAGCAGCAGTGGCAATGGTAACAATAGTAAGTATTAAATGGTCATGCCCTCAGTTATGTAACATTGAGAACGGTTTTAGGAACAGTTTTCCATGTTAAAATAATTGCATGCTCCTAATATTTTATGTGCATTTTGGTCATGTGACTTCATTGGATAAATCATGTGATCCATTGATTTTTGTGAAAACGTAATGCATTTTCATGACATGCGTACTATTACTTATATTTTCATATATTTGTAGGCATTATTTCTAAAATTAATGTATAGGTTTTGTATTGGTCCAAGGGACTATAAAACTCGAGACCTTGGTGCACATAATTAAAATGTAAATTATTACACAACTTCTCATTTGGTTACATACTCTTACAAACTTGCTGTGTTTAGGTTTGTGTTGTCCATTTTAGTGCTATAATTAATATTATCTTATTTATTAATGGTGATTGTTTTAAATAATAATCTATTGGAAAGGAAAATACTCATGTTCTAGAGTACTGGAAGTAATAACAAGATTGAGCTGTAGCTGTAAATGTCTATTATACCCAAATTACATTACTCCTAATAAAATACAGTGACCTATCATGACCTCCACTTTAAATTACATTATTTTTATATAAAAAATGTTCATCTGAAATGTAATTTGTGTGATTGACATATTTATGTGGAATATTTATTAGGCTTTTCTACTATTGATTTGGAAGCTGCTGCAAATGTGATTTATTAAAAAAACCTTANATAATTAATATTTTCATATTTAATAATGGTGATTGTTCTAAATAATAATCTACTGGAAAGGAAAAAACTCATCTTCTAGAGTATTTTAAGTAATAACAAGATTGAGCTGTAGCTGTAAATGTCTATTAAACCCAAATTACATTACTTCTAATAAAAGACAGTGACCTATCATGACCTCCACTTTAAATTACATTATTTTTATATAAAAATATTCATCTGAAATGTAATTTGTGTGATTGACATATTTATGTGGAATATTTGGGTTTTCTACTATTGATTTGGAAGCTGCTGCAAATGTGATTTATTAAACAAAAACCTTCAATACATTAAGTTGTCTCAGCTATAAATAAAAAATTGCTCAATTATTAATGCAAGATTGTAGGCACATTTTTTTGATATAAACTTATTATCTGACCACTTGTGGTGAATGGAAGTACAATGTAATGTAGGTATTATCTGATAAACTTATTTTTCTAATGACTACATACCTACCCAGATAATTTATATAGTTTCAGTTACTGACCTCACCTAGTTGTCTGAAGACGCTGGGTTATCATATTGTTATGTTCACTGCTATAAGGGCAAGTTTGCAACACAATCATGTAGTGGTTTATTTCTCAAACATAAGCAAACAAAACAAATATTTGCATTGATATAATCATTTTGTTCTGCCATAAACTGCATTTAAAAATGATTACACAGTTATTTTAAAACAAAAGTTTCATTAAAATGTTTACAGAGGCATTAACAATTCTTTGAACAAGATAATTTGGATCTTAATGTTAGTAGGATAGTCATTAAAATAGACAATAGTGTCAAGATTTTGTGCTTAAAGACAGACCAGAGACCAGAATGNTGGCTTTATTATCAAACTGCCCAAATGTCATATAGCAATATAATAATGACCGTGCTATGTGATAAATAATAAAGTTTAGATAGTAATTAATCACTTAGCCCAATAGAGCTAGACATTATTCATAATGCTCGCACATTATGAATAATGCCCACATTAATCACCTAGTCCATAACATAAACACAACGATGCAGCTAGCTCAGTCTTGAACAATGTAGATAGATACTTAGTATTTTTTATAAGTGTTAAAGAATTTTTTAACACTGTATCTTACTTGAATTATTCAGCATACGCATAAAAATTTGATTGTGCAGATCCATTCTAATGATGTTTTTGAAAGTGCTATTAATTTCTAAATTGCAATTCTGTACCTGAAGTTAAATGTCTCGCCTAGCATATTGTTTTTAACTATGTTCTTAGTATGGGTATAAGACAGTCACATATTACACACTAGCTTCCGCCAGCGGAATCACCCGCATCCCGTGGGAACTACTTCGCCCACCCTGATAAAAAGTAGCCTATAGCCTTCCTCGATAAATGGGCTATCTAACAATGAAAGATTTTTNGCTATTTGCAATTATTTATCACATTGTTTTGTAGTAATATTTATAGTTCTAATGTTAATCTTCATCCAAATTGACCTAGATTCTCGACTATAGCAAATATGTTGTTTAGTGTAAACACAACGATGCAGCTAGCTCAGTCTTGAACATAGTAGATNGTTCGTCCGTATTCGCTTACAATGCAAAACTAAACACAAACAATAGCGACCGCCGCACGAGCCGCATGCTGAATAGCGGTCTCTGATTGGTCAAACCGTGTCACGCGTTCTTCCCTCCCTGCATCGCGGCAAATTTGGCTTCAAACTGCCCAAATGTCAAGTAGCAATATAATAATGACCGTGCAATGTGATAAATAATGAAGTTTAGATAGTAATTAATCACTTAGCCCAATAGAGCTAGACATTATTCATAATGCTCGCACATTATGAATAATGCCCACATTAATCACCTAGTCCATAACATAAACACAACGATGCAGCTAGCTCAGTCTTGAACAATGTAGATAGATACTTAGTATTTTTTATAAGTGTTAAAGAATTTTTTAACACTGTATCTTACTTGAATTATTCAGCATACGCATAAAAATTTGATTGTGCAGATCCATTCTAATGATGTTTTAGAAAGTGTTATTAATTTCTAAATTGCAATTCTGTACCTGAAGTTAAATGTCTCGCCTAGCATATTGTTTTTAACTATGTTCTTATGTATGGGTATAAGACAGTCACATATTACACACTAGCTTCCGCCAGCGGAATCACCCGCATCCCATGGGAACTACATCGCCCACTCTNTTACTTGAATTATTCAGCATACGCATAAAAATTTGATTGTGCAGATCCATTCTAATGATGTTTTTGAAAGTGCTATTAATTTCTAAATTGCAATTCTGTACCTGAAGTTAAATGTCTCGCCTAGCATATTGTTTTTAACTATGTTCTTAGTATGGGTATAAGACAGTCACATATTACACACTAGCTTCCGCCAGCGGAATCACCCGCATCCCGTGGGAACTACTTCGCCCACCCTGATAAAAAGTAGCCTATAGCCTTCCTCGATAAATGGGCTATCTAACAATGAAAGATTTTTTCTAATCGGACCAGTAGTTCCTGAGCATGTAACTCTTCAGCTTTATAATATTAGTATAGATTTTTATTATCTAAGTACAGAAGCAGCATCCTATAATTCCTATAATGGTGTTGTGGATCAATCAATATTCAATTTGAGAAGCCATATTCCNTTCCTCGATAAATGGGCTATCTAACACTGAAAGATTTTTTCTAATCGGACCAGTAGTTCCTGAGCATGTAACTCTTCAGCTTTATAATATTAGTATCTAATAGATTTTTATTATCTAAGTACAGAAGCAGCATCCTATTATTGCAGTTTAACGTCTTCTTATAATGATGGTGTTGTAGATCAATCAATATTCAATTTGAGAAGCCATATTCTAGAGTGATTGTCGTTCCCTTAATTGATAGAAAGAATAGTACTATACTACTTGTGATAATTATTAGGGTGTGGTTTACCCACACAAATAAAGATATATGCATGTCGCATTATTATCATCATGACGGAAGTTAATTTAGGCATGTACCTACCTATCGCCCTGTTTTTCTATCCTGTGTAATATTGTAGATAAGTTTTATCATCACTGTCAACACACAAGACAAGTAAGATATAACTTACTTAATAAAAAATGCCTTATAGGTAGGCATTATAGCATTATTGTTGGAGTTATTCTGATGAGTCAGAGTAGCTTGTTTTTTTTCTGAACAGAATCCTTTTCTTTTTGTGTTTTCTTTGCAACATATTGTTTAACTATCGAGCCGTGAACGGAAGCTATTATCATATTTGAGGTGTCTAAATATCTGGCGGTACCTAGTTTAAGGTACTTTAATCTAAGCCCGATTAGTTCGTCCTGGGTAGTGGGCAGTGGGACTGTCTAAAAAAACAGGTCAACTCGTGCACCTAGGTTCCGTAAAATGTGTGGGTAAACCACACCTCTAACGTAGTGTTCTTAGGGAAAAAAATACTTTGCTGTTGGAAAACTATTCTTCCCATATGCGCATTCTTTTCTTTACTCAGTATATTGGGATCGGATTTAATATTGAATTTTTCCATAATTCTAGGCCCGTAGGAAGAACAACGTATATGTTTTGATTCCCTCTGTATGGAAAATAGGACAAAACCTGCCATAGGTATCATTTTTTCGGTAAGAGATACTTTACGCTGGGTTTTAGTGTCATTTTAATGAGAGATCGGAGATTCTCAAATGAAGCGTTTAACCCACTGACCGCGATAGGTAGATTGTTAGCAACCCGAAGATGATTGTTAGGAGACCGAGATGGGCAGATTCAGATGATTGATGGACTGAGAGCACGACACGTAGTCTAAAAAAAGCCTATTGATTTATGTAAATGAGATTCCTATTCTTAACTGACGCCACAAACTCCTCTGGGACATCTTTCGCCACTCAAAAAAAAAAATGTTAATAGAAGTCTTCACAAAACAGTTTTTTTTTTCGAAGGGATACGGCAAGACGAATATTAATCGACCTCCACTAAGGCCGTCAGTCATGACAGTTTTTTTTCTAAGAAAATTGAGACAAAAAAGCACTACTTAGTTAACATGTGCACATCATATGCTGTCCTATCTATTGAAGTAGCCCTACCCGAAGTGTAATTAACAATCTTCCCTTCAGGTTTTAATAGGAACCTACTCGTCAAGACTACATGCCTACTTGATCAAGACTTATCCCACATAGTAATACTATCGATCAGTGAATTTTAGAACAGAGTGCTCTGCTCGCCAATCGCTAACGGACGCGGACCGACGATTTACATAGTCTTGCGTAGTAGTTATAGGGTTAAGAGGTTAAAAAAGCATCTATGTCATATTATAACTTTATCGTTAAAATGTACTGATTTATTTTGAGCAATCGTAACGTAGAGTGTCGCATGTCTTTCTATGATTGATCCATTGTAGGCACACAAACTCAGTTCATGATAACGTTTTATGTGATGTGATTTTCTGTTCCAAAGATAAGACTGGTTATTTTGAGTATCGGTTCAGAGATGTTACTAGTTAATTTTATGACGCAATGTATTTACTATTAAGTCATTTATATGCTTAATGTAATTTNTGAGAGATCGGAGATTCTCAAATGAAGCGTTTAACCCACTGACCGCGATAGGTAGATTGTTAGCAACCCGAAGATGATTGTTAGGAGACCGAGATGGGCAGATTCAGATGATTGATGGACTGAGAGCACGACACGTAGTCTAAAAAAAGCCTATTGATTTATGTAAATGAGATTCCTATTCTTAACTGACGCCACAAACTCTTCAGGGACATCTTTCGCCACTCAAAAAAAAATGTTAATAGAAGTCTTCACAAAAACAGTTTTTTTTTCGAAGGGATACGGCAAGACGAATATTAATCGACCTCCACTAAGGCCGTCAGTCATGACAGTTTTTTTTTCTAAGAAAATTGAGACAAAAAAGCACTAGTTAACATGTGCACATCATATGCTGTCCTATCTATTGAAGTAGCCCTACCCGAAGTGTAATTAACAATCTTCCCTTCAGGTTTTAATAGGTACCTACTCGTATGTCTACTTGATCAAGACTTACCCCACATATGTAGTAATACTATCGATCAGTGAATTTTAGAACAGCGTGCTCTGCTCGCCAATCGCTAACGGACCGTCGATTTACATACTCTTGCGTAGTCGTTATAGGGTTAAGAGGTTAAAAAAGCATCTATGTCATATTGTAACTTTATCGTTAAAATGTACTGATTTATTTTGAGCAATCGTAACGTAGAGTGAGACATGTCTTTCTATGATTGATCCATTGTAGGCACATAAACTCAGTTCATGATAACGTTTTATGTGATGTGATTTTCTGTTCCAAAGATAAGACTGGTTATTTTGAGTATCGGTTCAGAGATGTTCCAAGTTAATTTTATGACGCAATGTATTTACTATTAAGTCATTTATATGCTTAATGTAATTTGTAAACACTTGGCGCTGGCCAGCCAGTTCTTTACTTGAACTTGGCTTGACACGCTGCCGCGTGTCTAGATTTTAAGGGCTGCAAAGGCTACATCATAAAAAAGCCGCACTTTTATATGCTGCTGCTTGCAACCCCACAACCAGCAAAAAATACAAAGGTTAAACTTTTCTCATTTTATTTTAATAAAATAATAAATAGTCTGTTTAGGGCGAAAAGTTATTTAAAAAAAAATCATGACCCCCCATGACACGGCACGTTGTTTTCAATGTGGGTACGGCAAATGCGCTGTACGTTCAAAAAAACGTGTTGTGTACAGACGACAGCACATCAAGTTACCCCAATCTGTCAAATTGCTGCAATAGATTTTCAACCTTATTACAATGGAGGTAGGTTAATGTTCGATTGGCAAAATTTTACAAATTGGTATACGTTGACCTGCTGTCGTCTGTACAAGAGCTTTTCTTATTGAGTGTTCGATAAATTAGTCGAAAAAAAAATATCTCGTATTTATAAACAAGCAGTCGATATCGACGGAAATGTTTCTTATACTTTCTTAAGCAGAAAAATGAACGCATTTGCATACTGTACATAATATACATCACACAAAACATACTAGGAACACTTTGATACTGCTATAGTGAACCATAGTGTTACGCTACTCAGGTTGAANTTGTAGGCACATAAACTCAGTTCATGATAACGTTTTATGTGATGTGATTTTCTGTTCCAAAGATAAGACTGGTTATTTTGAGTATCGGTTCAGAGATGTTCCTAGTTAATTTTATGACGCAATGTATTTACTATTAAGTCATTTATATGCTTAATGTAATTTGTAAACACTTGGCGCTGGCCAGCCAGTTCTTTACTTGAACTTGGCTTGACACGCTGCCGCGTGTCTAGATTTTAAGGGCTGCAAAGGCTACATCATAAAAAGCCGCACTTTTATATGCTGCTGCTTGCAACCCCACAACCAGCGAAAAGTACAAATTCTAAAGTTTTCTCATTTTATTTTAATAAAATAATAAATAGTCTGTTTAGGGCGAAAAGTTATTAAAAAAAAATCATGACCCCCATGACACGGCACGTTGTTTTCAATGTATGGCAAATGCGCTGTACGTTCAAAAAAACGTGTTGTGTATAAGAGCTCTTCTTATTAAGATGTTCGATATGGATTCGGAAAAGAATATCTCGTATTTATAAACAAGCAGTCGAAATCGACGGAAATGTTTCTTATATTTTCTTAAGCAGAAAAAAAATGAACGCATTTGCATACTGTACATAATATACATCACACAAAACATACTAGGAACACTTTGATACTGCTATAGTGAACCATAGTGTTACGCTGTTCAGGTTGATTTTTAAATAACACTTCAGCAGGAGCAGTTTAGTGTTAATTCGTGTCCGGTTACGGAATTCGTAAGTTGTAAACGATGTCGTGAGCTCCTAATTTGAAGAAGCAACTCGTTGCTCAATAATAGCTTAGCCATGTTACAGTATTGTTGACTGGAATGTACTTATTCGTTTTTGTCGAAATATAAGTTAGCTAAGCAAAGCTTCCATAGGCCTTCCGGGAATACTCACTCTGGTCCTGTGAAATCAATTTCAGGAATTTTAACTCGTTGTGCTACTGGAAATAAAATGAGTTGTAAAAAACAGCTTCAGATCATATTAATGTAGTGGAAGACTCTAAGCAAATACTGCATTGCGTCATAATTTGCCTAAATGAAATGGTCTCAAAAATTATCTAAGAATGGCCGGTAGAACCCTTTAAGATCTTAGTAAATAAAGATCACATTGAAGCAACGGTTATTTTATCCAGAAATATCCTGTTGGGCAAAAATCATGAGTAGTACAAAATATGCCATTTATATTCATAGGTGAGTGCACCCTCACAGACCCTGCGCATTTATTGATCATTCACTGAAGCACTATGTAGGGCCAGTTTTATTAATCGTACTTACGTTTCATTTCATTCCAACAGATATCTACTATTGGTAGGTTGTACTTTTGTTATAAAGACACCACATGCATATCTCTCCATTCCACGTTGCCATGTGCACTTTGTTAAATAATAGAGCTCGGTCAAAATTGGATACGATGTATTTTTGTACGGTGCCTGCTTGACCAAGATAGAAAACATATTTCTATTTGTACTTTTATTCACATGGTAACTAAGTTCAACCACCTTTTCGTTTCCAATGGGTGATCTTGCGAACGTTTGTAATAGATAACATGATACCTACTTTGTAGAAAAAAAACTAACTGGGACGTTATTTAAAAGCTGCTAAAATGTCATGTAATAATAACACTCAAATATGTCAAAATTATTTAAAGTAGTTCGTTTGGAAAAAACATATTCACTTTTAGTATTGAAGAAATTTTGCAAAATTCATACCTGCTGCGGCGGTTTATGTAGTTGTGCATTTATGGTTGAAGATTATCTGATAATAAACGAGTAGCATAAAGGATACAAAGGTAAGGTCAAGGAATGAGAGCACAAAATAATCGATGATCTAAGGTTAAATATTCAGCGACCGTCGCCGGCGCTGACGAGCTTGTTTCTGTTTGCATAATTCATTGATCGATTCAGTTCAGTTGCTGCTTGAACCGTAGGCAACAAACGCGATGTTTATCTCAATTTAAATCAACAATTCAGACTATGCGCCTTGACGTCAAACTTTAAATAAAACATTCCTAAAAAAACTACTTAAAATAGTAAATATTGTACCAGTTAGTTGGTTAAGTTAGGAGGTTGAATTTAGACNCTCAATTTAAATCAACAATTCAGACTATGCGCCTTGACGTCAAACTTTAAATAAAACATTCCTATAAAAACTACTTAAAATATTTACACCAGTTGGTTAAGTTAGGAGGTTGAATTTAGATACCGCAAAACATGCCAACAGTTGCCACAGTATGCAAGACATCAGTAAATTATTTTAGAACTTTTGTTGTCTGGCTATTGCTGTCTACAATCTCCTAATAGAAATAGGGAAATGCCCTGCTTGTCTCGTCACTGAATAGGGTTGGTGACCTTTTACAAGCGGTACTACAGCTCGTCGCTAACCTGAATTATTTATGCTGGGAAATCCACTATAATGCCTATGATTACATCAATATGTCGTTAAATCAATATCAGTTTTATTTGTAGGAGAATTTTATATGACCATGCGTAAATGTCAACAATGTATTTACATAAATAAAACCTAGTTGTCGATATTAAATGCATCGTTTATTTTAACGTTGCCGCATGCAAGTGCATGGTTGCATGCATTGGTTGATATAACATCATCCAAAATGTTCAAGTTTAGTAAAATTTCCCTCGGCACTTGATCACCTCATGTCATGCGTATAATGTAAGATATGGTTGAATGATAGCAAACGAAAGAAATGGTGTCAACGGCAGTTTATCAAGAATTTTGATTTTATTCTTATCTTAAGTCCCAGGCGCTATGTTGTTATCTTGTTTGGTAAAGGTATGGAAGATAACATCATTTTTATGATAAACTTTATCTTCCCGTTCTCCTATGAATAACATTTTGCTGGTTTTATAATATTTTATAAGTTTAAAGTCCCATACAGATTAAAGTGATTACGTACCTATATCTGCTGTTATTGCAGATAAATGTCTACGTCTCGCTCGCTTAAATAAGTCATAAAACAAAATTAATATTATATTTGATATTTTTAATTTTGTAATGGTTATCAGTATAATTACAATAATTGGGTGATGTTATCTTTATCATATTTTGCATAACTGTGTCAAAATACATAGTAATATAGGTCAAGTCAGTGTTACAGTTCATGCGTTTTGTGTGAGAATAGTGTAACATAGTACGCATTAGAATGTCAGTATGGTATTTAAATGCAAATAAATCTTCGACGTAATTCCACTTCGTAAAGCAACAGTTTATCGTGAATAAATCTAGTTTCTAACCACCTCATATTACTTACGGATTTGCTAAAGCTTCAGTTATAATTACATACATATCTGTATCACATTGACAGAAACATGACAGTAGGAAATCAGTCTTGTAACGTATGTCGTCAACGAAAAAGTTTTCGCGTAAGTTAGTGTTGCGTGTGGACAACATCGATGGCGTCTATTGTTGGCGGCATCCCGTTGCCATCTATTATTGACTCGACGCTGGAGATAGTTGGCGGTGCGCCAGCGCAGACCACGTGTTTGCCCGTCACGGGACGAGACATGCGCGTTTGAGTCCAACCAACGCGCCCCCTGCGCGCACGTCTCACTACCGTGTGCGCTTACAACCGCTGTTAGCCTAAAAACCTGTTTCGATGCTTGTTTTTACGCATGAACCACGCCAGCTACAGCTATAGAAATAACAAGAACGCACTGAAACTTTCCGATCCTACGTAGACGCATTATTATAAGTCAGACTAGATGTGCCATAGCAGCGATTGGGTATTTTATAAAAACAACTTCAAAAACAATGTTGGCACTGTAATTTAAGCATAGAAAAGCTAGACTTTCAATTAAATGTTGAAAGGCAATTACCAAGGTAACAATATTTCCTTGTTGTAGCTGACAAACAAGATAAACAATCGGCAAAAATGAAGAATGATAAGAAGGAAGTATGTGTAAAGCCGGTGGTTTGTAGTAATGGGCACACGAGTACGCCTAACGGGCGGGCGGAAGACGAGGGCGATGGCGGCAGTGCGCCGGCACCACGTGTGTCGTATGCGGCTGCGGCGCGCAAACCACCTTCGCCACAAATCAACAACACCCCCGCGTCCTTCCCCCCTAGTACAGGTTACTATTTACACTTGGCATTTCATTCCCGTTCGATGTGTCATTCAATACCTGAGGGCATTGCATGACTCTATTCTGTCTTCTCTCGATATGTTTTAGCACTACTAATGATATAACATTTACAGAGACACAGAAGATAAAGGCAAATGGTGAGAAGTCACATCCGAAATCCGGAGTTTGTACAATGAAAGTCAATGGAGAGGGACTTATATCCAGCAATAATGATAGTAAGGATGATAAAATACGTACCAAAGAACCAATATTAAACGGCACAGACAAAACAGAGACCATTGTTAATGGTGACCCAAAAAAAGAATTAGATTGTGATATTAGCAGTAGTGATAATACTAAAGTAGTTTCTAATGGAATTAACAGTGACCCCGATGCTCCTAAAACAAATAAGTCTGAAGAAAAACCAGAAGCAATAAAATTGGTTTGTCCCAATAAACCGGAAGGTAAACAAGTTTCAGAAAGCAAGAAAGATAAAAAGACAAGAATGGCCGACAAATCTAATGATTCGGAAAAGAAAAAGGAATCTGCAAAAGACAAAAACACTGAAGGCAAGAAAGATAAGAAAGACGATGGTACTGTAAATAAAATTGATGGTGCGGATAAGGTAAATGGGGAGAGTAGTAAAGTTTTAAATGGAGATGGGGATAGAGAGTCTTCTCCGAGTGAAGATGGCGATGAGAAGAAGAGAGATGCAGAAGTTGTGTTCATTCAAGACATGGGCTTTACTGTCAAGATTGTGAGCCCTGGAGCTGA
>NWSH02000525.1:6146382-6172034 GCA_002382865.2 Heliothis virescens | reverse complement strand
CAAGCGTTGCTTAACCTTATGATCGATCGATCCGCGCGGCTTTGACTTAGCCACGAGCTTTTCGAAAATATATTTTTTTCCTCTTTATTATATTAGTACCTTACTATGTATAGATAGCTAGACTTTCATGATATCTTTCGATTGTAAATAATGAGGTGTTGTTGGACTGGACACTGCTAATCTCTAGTGGGTAACACTTTGCAGGTTTCAGACTTTGGACAACATTTGTGTCAGCGCAATTTGCGAAGCTAAAACCCATTGAAATTTCAAATTAGGTAGGTTGGGTTTAAACCTAAACCTAACCTAACCTAAACTAAACCTAACCTAAACCTAACCTAAACCTAACCTAAACCTAACCTATTCGAAAAAAAAAGATAAGTACCTAAATACCTATCTAATAGTCGCTAAGTCTTATGATCTCGCGTACCTCTTACCTATCTTTCTGTGCGGAGAATAAAGATTTAAATCTCTGGCGGAGAAGTATAAAGCACCTACACCCAAGTGGGACTCGCGCACGAAGGGTTCTGTTCATATCATTATTTGCTTATAATTAGCAAAACATATGTTTGTGGTCATCCGCTCCAGATGCAACCCTGATGCTGACCACGATCCTCAGATATGAGGGACCGACACCAGAGAGAGATGTTTGTGGTATGAGGGTCGCATAAAATATTTTTTTTTTCTAATTTTCAGTATCATCTGTCTCGTTGATCTAGTTGTCGCATAGCCGATTGCTGTACACGAGCGGGCGAAATCGCTTCGTGGGTTTTAGAGACTTTCACAAAGCAGCACGGAGTTGAAAGTTGATGATTGATGCACCCGTGCATCGGAGAGCACGTTAATGTCAGTACTGCACCTAATCCTCCATCCCTCTTCTCGTGTCGGATTTTCTGTTCCATCGGGCTATGAGAGTGAGGAAATAGGAAGTGCACCTGTGTCTGCACGAATGATTGTGCACTATAATATAGCACTAAAACCCATTTTTTTTGTAATATCCTGTCATGGTTTATGAGATACCTGCTGCTTGGTGACAAACGAACAGACGGGCAGCGAAGTCTTACTAGTAATGGGTCTCCGTTTCGCCCTTCTTACCCTCAAAGGTAAGCTGGGCAAGTTATTATGACCTAGCAATAGACCTAGGTATTTGCGTAGGACAAAACCATTTTTTTTAGGTGTAATGTTTTAGTAAAAAATAATTAGCAAACAAACAATAGGTTTGTAGCTAATAAAGTATGGCTCACAAAATTACGATACGCTCGACAACAAAATGTAAACAATAATGGGCATCATTACTATTATATTATACGTGTTTAGCGTCCAGTACGTACCTACATTGTTTGTTTGGTGACGGTCGCCATGGCAACTGATTTCATTGCCCTATCGCATCTCAAGACAAACGGCCGTATGTAAATTCATGGTAATGTCGAGGTCATCTGCTGTAGCACCACTTCATTCCTTAGCTTAATTGGTTTTTCAAAGGTGAAACATTTAAATAATAATATGTACCAGCCAAATTTTAATTAACTCTTACAGTATAGCTTGGTTGAAAAAAAAAATACAAAATAACATTAAAACAATACTTTATTAATTAAAAACAAACAGGCAAAATTTCCACAATTAACTTATGTAACAGCGGCTAAACCAACTTCTGCAAATAGATACGCATTAGATTCAATATTGAAGTATGCTTCGAACTCCCAGGCGCTAATGTACACCTCTATTAATTTCTCGTCTCTGCTATGCGCAACGTTTTCTGAAACAAAATACATAAGATATTATATTATCAAGAACCTTTCTACGATTATGGATAAATAGACGTCATATTCAAGTAAATAACAGCGTTATATTAAGATTCTTTCATCAATTGAATTTATGATTTGTATGCAATGATAAGCCTCCCAACCGCACACGTGTTAATGTTATAAAGAGCTATGCTCTGACGAGTAAAAAGTAAGGACTCCGCGACCGCATAAAATAGCATCTGAAGAGCCTTCTGGGATATTATGGACGCCATTAATTGTCAGCTCAAGTATGTATAAATACTAACTGCCGTGCACCCTATAAGATGCAATGATTGAATAATTCTAATTAATTTCCAGGTTCCAACGCATCCAACAATTGGGTTACTGTAGGAACTTCCACTTCATTCAAAAATAATTATAAATGAAAAAAAAAACAACTCATAGGAAAAAAATTACTAAATCAGAATCAATCTTGTAGCACTTAATGACCAGTATTCTATCTATGGCCTCCAGTCTGACCAACCAAGCCTAACATTTAGCTTCAACTGTCTAAGGAACACAACTGTGTCCCTTAGACCGTTGAATATTGATTATATTAGGAGACAACAATACATGAGATGAGTACAGTAGATAAACCAATTAGCTTAGTAATACTACCAAAAAAAGTAAATATTTACCTGTAATTATCTGTTTTAGCCTGTATTCCTTTTCTAGAGATGTATAAATATTTGTGACCGTTTGTGAAATCTTACTGACTGGCCATGTAGATATTACTGGCTCATCAGTAGGTTGCAGTTTGGCTAATGCCTGGAGTTGGTTATTCAAAACCGTTACACCTGCAACAATAACAAATAATCTATACATATATCAAAATCCTAACTCATTCACTAGCTCATCAATGCAAGGCCCAAACCCATGAACCTATAAATCCGAAATTTTGCACAGCAGTTCCTTCTTAGACTTTTACGCGAGATAAGAAAGGATTTCCCAAAATTCCCACACAGGAACAGGAAAAAACGTGACTTTAAGTTTTACGTGGACGAAGCTGCTGGCAGAAACTAGTATAACATATTATTCATTATCTTAGTGTTATACTCTAAAAGAAAAACAAGACATCAAGAATTAAGCAATACATCAATAGAAAAAACTGAATGGTTTAATTGAAATAGACAAACAACATAGGAATTTGAAAAGTTATTAGTATGTAAGAATATGATACAAAAATAGTCACCATCAACAACTGTCTTCAAACCATCCAAAGCGTCCAATAGACTGTCCATCAAAGGCTTCAATTGGCTAGGAAAGTAGTCATCGTCACACTCGTGTAACTTCAGCGCTGAGATAGCTCTACATAACCTCACACCTTTGTCTCGCATTTTACCCCAGTCATTGAGAAGTCCGTGCAGCTTTGAGACATGGGAGTACACCGTCTTAGAAACTCCTTGCTGATCTTTATTAGGTGTCGTTATTTCTGAAATACGAGGAAAATACATGCAATCCAGATGATGATACAAACATTTCAAGGAAATGTGTAAGGCATAGCTTGTATTTACCTCTTGGTATGAAATTGTAATTCGAATCCGTTTTTGTTGGTGTTTTCGACATGTTGATAACACAGATCAATGATTAGTCTATTCAATTAATTGCGAATATTAAATTGTAAACATAACCTAAAAATAACAATAACAATTTATCTGACAGACAGCTGACAGTTTTTTCTTCACGGCAAATCGGAGGTACTTTTCATATAATTTTTCTTTGTAGCTTTCGTCTCCAATTTCACTTGTATCCGTGGGGAGAAGATAAACCAGGATCCAGGATAAGATAACTTTGAGCATTGAGATTCATAAAACCGACATTGAAGATTTTTTCTAATTTGATCGCTTAGTTTCAAAACGAAACATATTTTGTCTACTCAAGCTTCACTGTCTGTCAGGTACGTCGCTGTCAAGTGTCAATTACTGGATTGTTTTCATTCGCGGCGTCTGCGTTGATTGCTTGTAAAAGCTGCAAATTAATTATCAGTCTTTTGGTTTTAAGTGCTTAGTTTGTTAAAATAAAATATCATAGTTCTATTGAGTACGAAAATAGTGACTAAATATTAGACCGTAAGTAATAATAATATTCTTTTTTCTAGTTAAACTATAGGTTATCTTCAAGTTTCTACGAGGGCAGTTGCTTCACAGATGTAAATATGTATTAATTTAGTTATGAATAGTTAAAGTTCTACAAAACTCATCTTCGTAGAGTATCTGTGAGATAACCCCAGTCTATTTGGATTTTCAGATAGTTTAACAACCGGAACTTACAAAACCTACTGATCATGGCTGGACCTGTGCAAGATGTTGTGGAGGAAGATGCAGCAGATCTACAATTCCCGAAAGGTAAAAATACAGTAATAACAGTTATTAATGATGGCCCTATAGTCATGCTACTATTTATTAACATATTTATGATTTACCTCAGAAATCATAGCACTATTCTGTAATAACAGTTATTTTAAGTTCCTAACTGTCATCAAACTATTCATGTCTTAACTATAACAAACAAAAGAACCTTCATCAATTGCCCAGCCTTTTCCCTAGCTATCTTGGAGTTGCCTTAAATTCATGTCCATTACGCATTTAATTTCAGAATTTGAGAATGCAGAAACCCTCTTGATATCAGAAGTTGACATGTTGCTAGAACATAGAAAGGCACAGAATGAGTCCGCTGAAGAGGAACAAGAATTCTCAGAGGTTTTCATGAAGACCCTCACTTACACAAACATGTTCAAGAAGTTTAAAAACAAAGAAACTATAGCAGCAGTTAGAAAGTAAGTATGAAGCTGATAGTATTTTGATTTTTTTTTAATTAAAACTAACTAACTAGCTGTTTCCCACGGCTTGTATCCCAGGGGAACTTCTACCTGTACCCAGACAAAATATAGCCTATGTCACTGAGGAATAGTCTAACAGTGAGCCTTTTAAGGTGTAATTTCTTGTTTTCAGTCTTCTTCAATCCAAGAAGTTGCATAAATTTGAAGTGGCAAGTTTAGCAAACCTTTGTCCGGAGACACCAGAGGAAGCTAAAGCACTCATACCATCACTGGAGGGAAGATTTGAAGATGAAGAACTAAGGATATTATTAGATGATATACAAACTAAGAGAAGTTTACAATACTAGCGAAATTATATGTAATGTTAATTATGAATTTGATCAACTTTTATTGTGTGGANTGACTACCCGTAATTACTGCCAAAGATGTTCAAATGACAGCCGGGACCCACCAGTTTATTGTGCCTTCCGAAACATGGAAGTATGAAGCTGATAGCATTTTGAAATTAAAACTAACTAGCTGTTTCCCATGGTTTCACTTGTATCCCAGGGGAACTTCTACCTATACCCAGACAAAATAAAACCTATGCTACTCAGGAATAGTGTAACAGTGAGATTTTTTTAATTCAATGCAGTTGTTTCATAGCCTTGTAGAGTACAAACATACAGAATGTTTCCAAGTTTAGATGTTTAGCTTATTTTTTATTTGGATCACATAACAATTTATATTATAATTGAAACATTAACCATATGACTTCTTTAAGCCAATTTATAATGCTGTATTTGTTTTCAGTCTTCTTCAATCCAAGAAGTTGCATAAATTTGAAGTAGCAAGTTTAGCAAACCTCTGTCCGGAGACACCAGAGGAAGCTAAAGCACTCATACCATCACTGGAGGGAAGATTTGAAGATGAAGAACTAAGGATATTATTAGATGATATACAAACTAAGAGAAGTTTACAATACTAGCGAAATTATATGTAATGTTAATTATGAATTTGATCAACTTTTATTGTGTGGAGACTGAATTTTAATACATTTCCAGATTCACTTATTCATCCTTTTATTTTACTTAAGTTACTACCGTTGCTACAGTTGTAGTGTGAAAAGGTTCTGAATTATCAAATAGAACTGTTTATATCTACCATAAATTTGCAAAAGAATAGGCACTTGTGCTCCCATCTATACTAAGAAATAAAGAAGAAACATTTTTTTGTTTGTTTGTACTGGGAAACCTTGGAAACTACTGAAGCGTTTTGAAAAATTCTGTCATTGATATGAAGCTAAAAAACTATCCCTGAATAATATAGGCTATATGTTATCCGGGTATCAGAAGTAAGTCCAGGGTGCGGGTAAAACCCGGGAAATGGCTAGTTAATGTCTAAGATAAGCAATATAGGTATAATAAAAAGGCTGTAGTTTTAAATCAGTCTGTATATTGGATATGTCTGCAATACAGCAAGATACATTACAGTGAAAACAGATAAAAGTGATAAAATATTGGAAACAAAAATAGTAATTAGAATTTCTTCTCTGAAACAAAACTATAATAAAACCATTCTTATTATTACTTAAAAGTAGATACTATTAATATTGATGTTAATTAATGCCTCTAACTAAACAAGCCCTTTGTTGAACATTATTTGTAAAAAAACTAAAGGAATTTTTATATCAATAAACCTCAACAATTTTAGATAACTTAAAACTCAACAATCCTTCGATAATTTTTCTTAATTTCTAATTTTGTTGCCTAAACATTATTTTCAACAAAATGCCGAACAAAAGGCTTGCTTGAATTATAAACTTATCTCAATGGGCACTTTTGGTTTAGTTTAAATGTTAGTATTTAATCTAATATTGTATTAATAAAAATTACAAACTTATCAAGCAAACTTTAAAATAATATTAACCATCTATAAAAGAACTATCAAATCTAAGGTCCTAGCCAAGTTACTTTTATGGTACAACTCACCCTTCTCCTACCCTGAACATATAAAAATATCTTTATGTACTTTAAAAACATTTCAGTCCATAAATAAAGATGTTCTTGGGAATACTGAGCTCATACCAGCAGTCTAAATAATAATGGTGGCAATGGAAACATCTTTATTTAGGAACCTCTGTCCACATCCCAGTGGTTACTTTAAATTAAACAGTAAGGGGACCATTTTATAGCACACATTTATTAACAGCTAATAATTTTTCGGGTCCTTTACTAAAACTTACTAAACCTTAAATTAGGTAACGACATTGGGAGAGGCTTATATAAATCCTAAATTACAACCTGGACCTGTGACATAAGTCTATTATTAGTAAAGCATAATATTGTTTTGGATTCCAACAGTGGGAAGTCTAGAAGCGACATGGAAGCTGTTAGGAAGCAATGCGAACATAATCATAAAGCTTACTTTACAGAAATGTGTTTTTACAACAATGATCAAGCAACTGAAAATGTGGATCCATGAAGAATTACAAGAAATTAAATATACATATCACCCTCAAAATTTACATCGTAAATTCTTTGCTTGTATATTTTATTCGAATTACAGCTATATATTGCACTTATTTCAGAAACATTTTACACAGAAATCCGGATTTTAAATATTGGCTCGGTTCTTCCATGGTAATGTTTTGCACAATATATTTAATCACTATCAAAACTGTCAAAGTATTAACGACTGTAGTGGCATTTTTACAACATATAGATATAATGTTGAAATGAATGATGAAAATACTTTTTGTACATTTCCAAAACATTCTTCTTCATAGCGTCAGATACTGGTCTTGTTTGTCACATTCGCAGTCAATTCGAAAATGATTTCTGCCGCCCAGTGCGATTGCTTA
Source organism: Heliothis virescens (assembly GCA_002382865.2). Classification (NCBI taxonomy): domain Eukaryota; kingdom Metazoa; phylum Arthropoda; class Insecta; order Lepidoptera; family Noctuidae; genus Heliothis; species Heliothis virescens. The sequence goes on along the minus strand of NWSH02000525.1, from coordinate 6,164,632 downwards.
CACAATATAATCGCATCCCAAACACCCTGCCTCCTTTGTCACAAGTCGGTTAGTCTGTACACACTTATAGTCACTATGCAGCACCTTCGATAATTCTTCACAACTTATAGATACTGGTGCAACATGTTAACACATGGACAAGCACTAGTATTTACCAGTATCGAAAGTCGTCAAGCCACGATCAACATTCAGATTCGACCGTTTCTCTTACATTATCACATTTATTGAATAACCAATATAATCAATAGGTACTAAGTTACATCAGCAACTGTTCGGCTCTTAATAAAAATTTTGTTTGAGCAATGATAAGATTTTAAATACTATATATTCCCAAAGGTGAGCCATCCAAAATATATATTTGCCGTCGAATTTTAAAAAAGGTTTTAAAAAATAATTGCGTATGTCCAAAAGCAGATCTAACTATGTTTATGTGTAAGTTGTCAACATACTACATTATCAGTCTCGATGATAAAAATGCATTTTGGCCAAAATGAGAAATCCAACGAGTACGGTCCAAACTTCCCTAAACGAACATTACATAAACAAACGCCTCATGTACCTGATACAGATACTGACTAAACATATCAAAGTAAAGGTTACAGAAACAAAAATAATGTACTACCAATTCCAAAAATCATAATTGAAGAGTAAACAAAGAGGCATGTCCATAATAGGCACTTTATAGTACTCTACACTACATAACAAATAATGTCAAGTTACCTGTATCAAAGTATGAGTAAAGTCCAAAAATTCAGTCTATTTTCTTTCTTACTTACATTTTCTTTATCAAATCCCACAAGTTAAAGCTCTTTTGCATTAGAAAATCGTTCTAGCAACCGATATATCCATAACCACAAATAAGACAATCTGGCCCTTTCAGAATTTTGGTCCGAAGTAATTTACATATCTTCAATTATTAAAATTAACAAAAACTTATGTATGTTGAAAATTAATTCTATAACACTTTTACATTCTATGCTTGCAACATGTGTTATGTACATAATTTTAAAATAATACATAAAATGAGATCAAATATATATCCAGTCATGTAAACAAATTAAGCTGGAGCAGTGAGTGCTATACCTAAATAAAAAATTTAGAAAAATAGCTCCCTCATTACCTAATGTATTCATTAAAATAATATCAGGGCAAACTAACACATAATATATAGGTACTCGTATTTAATATGAAATATTTTTTGCCATTAGTTTGGCTTCGTTAGTGAATCTAATGCTGCGATTAAATTGCTTTGGTTTCTCTCAGTTTGTCAAAGTATTTTGTGCAAAATAATTGCGAGTCTAAAACGGATCAAATGTACTGGGATATTCCTATTTTNAGAAAATCGTTCTAGCAACCGATATATCCATAACCACAAATAAGACAATCTGGCCCTTTCAGAATTTTGGTCCGAAGTAATTTACATATCTTCAATTATTAAAATTAACAAAAACTTATGTATGTTGAAAATTAATTCTATAACACTTTTACATTCTATGCTTGCAACATGTGTTATGTACATAATTTTAAAATAATACATAAAATGAGATCAAATATATATCCAGTCATGTAAACAAATTAAGCTGGAGCAGTGAGTGCTATACCTAAATAAAAAATTTAGAAAAATAGCTCCCTCATTACCTAATGTATTCATTAAAATAATATCAGGGCAAACTAACACATGATATATAGGTACTCGTATTTAATATGAAATATATTTTGCCATTAGTTTGGCTTCGTTAGTGAATCTAATGCTGCGATTAAATTGCTTTGGTTGCTCTCAGTTTGTCAAAGTATTTTGTGCAAAATAATTGCGAGTCTAAAATGGATCAAATGTACTGGGATATTCCTATTTCTTACTCTCACTCGAAATTTGATGGAAATTGACAAACATTCAATACTTTGTGTATCAAAGGACATTGTAATTTCGTCACAATAAATTTAAAGAATGTTTATTATTGTCACAACAGATTAATTAAAGACGTGTATTATGAATAGGTGATAAAACTTTGGATGCCACTAACACGTTTTTTTTTCAGTAATAAAGAAATTAGTTATTGCATTTAGTAGTAGTACTATGGGAAACTGCGCTATATTATTGATGTACAAATAAACCACTATGTTCTGCAACTTACAATCTCAAATAAATCACTTATGAGTGATTTATTTGTACGCACAGAATAATAGCTCGTCATACTAACATGAAATTGAAAATAGTTGTTCAATTTCAACTTCAGTGAACATAGGACGTGTATAATAAGAGGGTTAGTTGAACTAATAAAATATCGGTTTCAGTGGATAAGGAACCCTCTAGTCCGAGATACGGGCACGTGTGAGGTGTAGGTGCCGGTTGGTTGGGTCGGGAGTCAGTGGGAGGTGGAGGCGGGCGGGGACGGCGGCGGCGCGGNTTACTCTCACTCGAAATTTGATGGAAATTGACAAACATTCAATACTTTGTGTATCAAAGGACATTGTAATTTCGTCACAATAAATTTAAAGAATGTTTATTATTGTCACAACAGATTAATTAAAGACGTGTATTATGAATAGGTGATAAAACTTTGGATGCCACTAACACGTATTTTTTTCAGTAATAAAGAAATTAGTTATTGCATTTAGTAGTAGTACTATGGGAAACTACGCTATATTATTGATGTACAAATAAACCACTATATAGTTCTGCAACTTACAATCGCAAATCATAAGTGATTTATTTGTACGCACAGAATAATAGCTCGTCATACTAACATGAAATTGAAAATAGTTGTTCAATTTCAACTTCAGTAACATAGGACGTGTATAATAAGAGGGTTAGTTGAACTAATAAAATGTCGGTTTCAGTGGATAAGGAACCCTCTAGTCCGAGATACGGGCACGTGTGAGGTGTAGGTGCCGGTTGGTTGGGTCGGGAGTCAGTGGGAGGTGGAGGCGGGCGGGGACGGCGGCGGCGCGGGCTGCAGCGGCTGGAAGGCTGACCCCAGCGATGGCCGCAGCGTGAAGCCCGGTATCGTTGGCTTCATCACAGACACTGATTCGGAGAAAGCTCCTTCGCCCGCTTTCAGGTTCACCTTGAATTTTAAAGAAACATACATGTAATTTATGTAGTTAGAAATCAACAAAAATTCAGTAATAAGAATTTATAATTATTTCTTTATTACTTACAAAAGTAGGTAGCTAAAAATATTACCTTTTCACAACCATCGGGGGGTTCGCGAGCTAAAAAGCGATTTATCTGCGGCGACGTGCCTAGTTTAGACCCGTCAAGATCAGGAGACGAGCAGACACTGCCACCTGAAAATTACACGTTACGTATTTAAAATAGCAGCAATAAAATAAATAATTGAAATAATAAAAAAAATAACTCAACTTTTCGATCAGCAAATCCAAAAATCTACTTTCAGTTTTATTGTCTACTGCTATTTGTAATGTCTACAAAACTGAATTTTTACCTAAAGAAGCAAATAAGCAAAGATCATTATAATAAAAACTCATGCTTGGGGACTAGTAACCATTCTGATGTTTTGTGCATATCAACTATTAATTGCGAGGGGTTGTCTAAAAGCTATAGTTTTAGTTATAGACCTGTGGCCAACAGCTCTGCGGACCCACCGCTGGAGAGAGACCCCCGGGACGGTGGATCTAAGCCCACAATGTATCATTTAGATATTTGAAATAAATTGTGGAATTAAGAAAGTTCTTTGTTACAATGTACTTGGAATTGAATACCCACTTATAAATTATCAGATAGCTGTACTGGAAAGTTTTTAAGATAATTGTGAATACTATTTCACTTAGAACAGTATATTGATTAGTGTTATATGAATCTGTTCACAAGTGGTATAGTAATATTACCTGATGAATGAGCAGTGTGACACAGATCATGTGGTGTCTGAGTGTTCACTGAACGTCTGAGAAGCTCGGCGAGGGGCGCGCGGTGTCCTTCTGGTGTTACCTGCAATTTTATAATTAAACTATTACTACTATTTACCAAGAGATAAGTAGCTCCTGTGTGATTTCAATTTATAAATAAAATAGATACCTAGACACAATTTAAATATGAAAATTCTATGCAATGTAGAAACAAATAAAGCATTGAGGTGATTTTTTTTCAATATATTGATCTAGGGTTTAATATAACAAGGCACATTCAATATACATGGGACACAATGTTAATTGGTATTCACAAAAGTGATAATTTGAACATTAACTAAAATCTAAGTAAATGAAAAGTGCTTACTTTATCCCTTAACCGGTCTAGATGTGGGGTTTGTGTGCCACTGGCTGGATAAAGCACGNGCAATGTAGAAACAAATAAAGCATTGAGGTGATTGTTATTCAATATATTGATATAGAGTTGAATATAACAAGGCACATTCAATATACATGGGGCACAATGTTAATTGGTATTCACGGAATTGATAATTTGAATGTTAACTAAAATCTAAGTAAATGAAAAGCGCTTACTTTATCCCTTAACCGGTCTAGATGTGGGGTTTGTGTGCCACTGGCTGGATATAGCACAAGTCTTTCAATCTCCTGATTAAGACCTTCCACTGATGACCTCGCTGCTCGCAATGGGACACTGCCACCTCCAAAACGGGACCCTACATTAAAATATATTAAAAGTTGTCCTATCATGTGTTATGTATTAGCTAGCTTCCACTCGCGGTTTTGTCCATGTCCCGTAGATACTACACAATGCAAACAACCCAGAGTAACCAACAGAGTTCCTCGAATTGAGCCCATTGTTTTTGAGATTAGTGCATTCAACCTAATAAACTGTCCAGCTAGTATTTTTAATGTAATTTTATAAAAAGAACTTACAAAGAGCAGTAGTCATTGAGTGACTTGAGTAGTCTCCAGATGCAGATGGTTTGTGCGGTCTTTGCAGGCGACTACGNTGGGACACTGCCACCTCCAAAACGGGACCCTACATTAAAATATATTAAAAGTTGTCCTATCATGGGTTATGTATTAGCTAGCTTCCGCTCGCGGTTTTGTCCATGTTCCGTAGATACTATGCAAACACACCAGAGTAACCTACAGAATTCCTCAAATTGGGCCCATTGTTTTTGGGATCAGTGCATTCAACCTAATAAACTGTCCAACTTTATAATTAATTTCAATATTTTCATATGTTTATAAAGTACAACTTACAAAGAGCAGTAGTCATTGAGTGACTTGAGTAGTCTCCAGATGCAGATGGTTTGTGCGGTCTTTGCAGGCGACTACGCAGGAAGCGGTCAAGCTTGTCATCTTCAGAACTCCGTGAAGAACGACCTGATGCTCCACCTCCATCATCGGTCTGTTGAAAACAGACATTATTAAATACCACCATAAACAATTGTTATTTAAATAATCAAATTAGTAGGTGGCATTTATAATATTAATAAATAATAAATAATTACTGATAACCCAATTTTATTCCATAAAATTTAACAGACAGAGTAATCTTATACCAAGGTAAGTGTTGGTACAGAAACACAAAGTTATGTAAAGAAACATTGTATTCATTGATATATGACTGTTGAAAATTGATTCAGTAATTGTAGAGATTACACATGTCACACAAAAATACAAACTTTACCTTTTTACAATATTACTGTAGACTAGCTTCTGCCAGCGGCTTCGCCCGCTTCCCGAGGGAACTATTTCCCATACCCGGATAAAAAGTAGCCTATATGTTATTCTGATAAGCTATATGTCTGCCAAGTTTCATCAAAATCCGTCCAGTGGATCCTGAGATTAGCGTGTGCAAACATACAAACAGACAATTTTTTTTTTTCGAATTCTTACATATTCCTACATATTTTATTTTGTAAAAATATCTTCTGTACAGACACAATTTTTTACTGTTTTATTACATGTATATAGATAGATATAAATATGTGCAACATACTTGTGTAGACTTGTCGACTTGTAACTGGCCAGCGTGAAGATAGTAGTCCCTGGANTTATAAGAAACTAGCTTCTGCCAGCGGCTTCGCCCGCTTCCCGAGGGAACTATTTCCCATACCCGGATAAAAAGTAGCCTATATGTTATTCTGATAAGCTATATGTCTGCCAAGTTTCATCAAAATCCGTCCAGTGGATCCTGAGATTAGCGTGTGCAAACATACAAACAGACAATTTTTTTTTTTCGAATTCTTACATATTCCTACATATTTTATTTTGTAAAAATATCTTCTGTACAGACACAATTTTTTACTGTTTTATTACATGTATATAGATAGATATAAATATGTGCAACATACTTGTGTAGACTTGTCGACTTGTAACTGGCCAGCGTGAAGATAGTAGTCCCTGGACCACTGTCCTTTGTGATATAGGGTGTCAAGGGAAGCCGTGCGTCTGATGNGCAGGAAGCGGTCAAGCTTGTCATCTTCAGAACTCCGTGAAGAACGACCTGATGCTCCACCTCCGTCATCAGTCTGTTGAAAACAGACATTATTAAATACTACCATAAATAATTGTTATTTAAATAATCAAATTAGTAGATATTGGGTTTTGTAAACGCAAACTATTATGGTAAAAAGTTAGTTATAAACATGTCAAGTTTATAACTAAGTTAAATTTGATGTGATGTTATCAAATTGTTTTCAGTTATCAATTGTTGTTGTCAAATAAAGTTTTTGTTTAAGAATATGATTTGGTTTATCAGAAGTGAAACTTTATTGTTAGTTAATCTTTTGTGATCTGTTGTATGTCTTTTTAATTTTGACAATCTGTCACTCCTTTCATGTTTTTCCCGAATAAATCCCTGTTCATCCAATATATTTGTTTGTTTTTTGCCCATAACCCTTCAGTAGATGGCATTTATATTATAAGGATTTACTGATAACCCAATTTTTATTCCATAAATATTTAACAGACAGAGTAATCTTATACCAAGCTAAGTGTTGGTACAGAAACACAAAGTTATGTAAAGAAACATTGTATTCATTGGTATATGACTGTTGAAAATTGATTCAGTAATTGTAGAGATTACACATGTCACACAATAATGCTAACTTTACCTTTTTACAATATTAGTGTAGATATGAATGCAACATACTTGTGTGGACTTGTCGACTTGTAACTGGCCAGCGTGGAGATAGTAGTCCCTGGACCACTGTCCTTTGTGATATAGGGTGTCAAGGGAAGCTGTGCGTCTGATCACACTGGCACCGAATCTACCCTTGCCTAGAAAATGCAGGAATTATGTTAACACCAAATGGTACCTAGCTTTAAGCCTCTTCAACACCTACTGTAACATTATGGAATGCAAATAATATGTGATATCTTTATGTTCAAAAGTAGTGGGATAAAAAAAAACACTATAAACCATAACTATTTATAGACTTTTGTTAGGACTAGCAGCATTTTGGTCATTAATGGTCATTCCTTGAAAAAGTTTACACGAAAATAGCTTTGTTTATTTGAATTTGCCTCATATATTAAGAACAAGCTGGAGGTATGGCATAGGGAAGAAATAGAATAAATCAGTGTAACAAAGTAGATCTATTTTGAGAGTTCTATGCGAAATCATCCTTTATAGTAAAGTTTGTTCCAAGACTTCTGCTGCAGGACCATTACAGGAGGCCCTTGAATCAGTAACTGGGATGTGACCAATCTTTGTGATGTAATGTTACAGATTATTTGTTATCACAGGTTTGCAAATCAAATAAACATTGTGGGTCATGTATAATTATCAGAATTAGCAGTTGGTTGAAATTATTTGCCTTTTTGCTATTGATGTACTATGATAACTGACCTTTTACACAAATAATTTTCAATGTAACAGTGGTAATACATAAATCNGTTACAGATTATTTGTTATCACAGGTTTGCAAATTGAATAAACATTGTGGTTCATGTTTAATTATCAGAATTAGCATTTGGTTGAAATTGTTTGGCTTTTTGCTATTGATTTACTATGATAACTGACCTTTTACACCAATATTTTTTAATGTAATAGTAGTATTATAAAAAGTAGTTTTATTTACATAATTCTAGTTGGCTATAAGCTGTTACCTTTGTAATTGACAGCTCCAGGGCTTCGCTGACCAGAGAGGGCGTGATCTGGTGATATCCGGCGCCACGCATTAGTGGGGGACAACGTCGGGCTGTTGCTGGCATTCTTCTTGAGCCCGCCGCCCTTCATGACTGATGACACCGGCAGCGTCGCCCGCATCGGGCCCTGTTTGCCCACGGGACAGTCCGACTGCTTCCTTACCCGGCCCGACATCCTTGCTTCCTTTCACACTTCACTACTTTACGAACACCCTTATTTCTTCATCAAACGAAACACACTATCACTGCGCAAGAAAATTAACAATTTCATTCGCCGACGCCGCACCAAGCTCTTTGTAGAGGGAATAATCTTGGGGAACAGTAAAGCAGGCCCTGTTGTTACTACGACCGTTCTAATTATGCAATACGGTAATCAACACTTTCGTAAATGTAATGGGATTTAATAACGGGTGGATCTAATATTCAACTAGCACTTATTACATAAAAACAAAATTACAAAGCGAACAAGTCACATTTTTTCTGCACAATGGATGAATGAATGAAGCTGACAGATGACAAGGGACATCGCGCCATTCCTTTTTTTCTTTCGATAAATTTTAAATTACTCTCACAATAATACTTAAAAGTTGCATCGTTTGAAACTAGAATGAATTAAAACTGGATCAAACAGTAAACTAATTATTACCTACGAGAATTATTCCACTTATTCGTAAGCATTGCAATTAACAGCTGATTATTCCGCCATGTCAACTAACTTGTCTATGGTTTGTGTGTGTCGGAGTCGGAGATTGTTGTGGCCTCGTCTCCGTTACACGAATTAAAATATTACTTATGAACCCAAATTAATTAATTTTGTTTAAATATAATGCATGTAATGCACTCATTATGCCACTGTGTTATATTACAGTAAACCATATTTTGATCTATTATTAGAAAGATAGTGGCAAGGTCAAGGTCAAGGCCTTGTCATTGCCAAAACCGTGTGTTTACTTTTGACTCATCTAAACATGGTTGCTTGAAGCGATCACCGTTATACTTCTGTACCATTATTTAACCTAAGCCTAGAATTCATGATTTTTGTTACGGTAAAAACATCTGTAGGTACTCGTTGCTATAAATGGTGGTCGCGGTAGGTTGCTTTTGTATGTATATAAGACTTGTGTTCATGACTACAGAAGAGCAGCATAATTCTGTCATGTCCTTCACTAGTTTTTGCCTTGTACATACTTCATCTATCCTGCAGCAATTATAATCTTCAGGATATAATCTAGTTCCTATGTTGGAAACCATACTAGGGTTGACTTTCTATTGAAAACCACAATAACTTGGTGGGGCATCTCTTTCCATGTCAAAATATTACTAACGAGGGAGTTATGGCACAGAACCCGAACACAGAATCAAAGAAATAAATTCTAAGAAAAGAAGAAATGGTAAATGGGGTTGGTTATTAAGTGTAGCTAGACTTTCTGCATGCGTTTTCAAGATATTGGATTCGATAAAGAAATGAAACTTTAGAGTTCAAGAAATATATTAATATTAATTATATCTAAGTTTATTATGCTAAATCATAGACGTAAAATAGTAATTTATCACAATAAAAAGTAAAGTACAAACTTTAATTGTAAATCTGTACCCACCCAGTAAATTAAAATGCACCCAAGGACATCACTCCAATAACATAATAGTATATAAACAAATTGAATGCTTGAAACAAAAAATAAAATATTTAATAAACAATAAACTACATTAACTGTAAATGATATGTGCCAAAAATTGGATGACTAACTAAAATTTACAAGAATTGAAAAATAACTCATAAAATTATTATACAATAAACACACTTGACACAAACCACACAAACATCCCATTTATAATTACGCGCCCTTATATAATATGTATAGTATTGCCTTCAATACGAAATCTACTCTCTAACTAAAATAACCTACATTATATAATAATACTAGCTGTTCTAGTAAAATATACAAAAAAACTATTTATATTTGTCTTCTATTCGTTACTGGTCGGGTTTTGAGCAATATTCTGCTTCTGTTGAGCAATCCATGCTTGGATTCTCTCTTTGAGTTCAGTGTTGGACTTCACTTGGTCCATAGACAGCGGCGATCGGTTGAACGGATCTGATTGATCACTCAGAAGATGTCTGAAACAGTAGAATGAGTTAGCGATAGTGGCGTCAATGAAAATTATCAATTTTATAAACCCAAACGCAAATATAGGTACATAATTATATTTATAGAAGTTTATTTACGCAGAATTGATTGGTGTGCTATCAAATTCTTTTGAAGGCCGTACCTTGCGATAGTGGTTCTGTCAACGGTGGTGCGGGAACTGGGCAGTATGACAGGGTCCATCATGAGGGTGCTCATGATGGGGTCGAGGAACTCCTCTGGCGCGTTGGCGAGTATCTCCTCGTCTCGCTGGCGCTGTACTGCGAACCGTTCCACGCACGTGGCTACTTCACGTAGTGAACCTATGAGGGCTCCACCTCCGATGCGCGCTGATAAAAGAAAAAATAAAAATGTTATTTTAACTACAGTTTTTTTATGGTATCTGGGACAACTGACAAAGAGCATCGTAAAGATGTTCTATGTCATTGATTGTCACCCTAATCGCTTATTACAAAAATAAATTTAAAAAGGAACCGTTATGTACGCCCAGATTCTACTCCTCACGTGAGTTTTAAACGTTTTTTTAACAGGCTGTATACGTATCTGTCGCAGGGATATGATAAAAATAGGGATTTGGTCAAATCGCTAAGGGATTTGATCAAATCACGGAGGATGTTAAAATAACAACACGATTTTATCATTTCCCTGAACAAATCTAGGGATTTGACAAATCCAACTTAAGAAATCTAGTGATTTGAACAAATCCCAAAATTGTTTCAGTGAAATGACAAAATAAACTTTTCTGTGATATTTTAAAGGTTTATTTTGTAAGATTAAAACTACATAATTCTAATAAGGTTCTCTGTCGCGTCTATGTGGGTGTAAATTATATGTAGGCAAGCATGCAACATGCAAGCATACATGCAAGCAAGCAAGCATGCAACATGCAAGCAAACATGCATCATGCGAGCAATCATGCAACATGCAAGCAAGCATGCATCATGCAGCAGGCATGATTTCTGTCACGGCTCCGGCGCTGCGGGGCTCCGGTGGTCCCACGCGAGTTTATCGTCGCAGATAGGTTTAACGCTCACCACCGCAGCTTCGGCTTGCTGGCCGGCAGTGCCGGACAGCCTCAGCCGCGGTGGCGAGTGTTACAACCACCTGCTCCTCAACTCGCGGGCCGCCTCGCACCTCCGCGCCTACGCGATTTTGAATTACACTCTAGGGGTAGGGCAGACAAGACTACGTGGAGTCGGATTTACAGCGATTTGTTTCTGCCATTAAAACCTAACTTTTAGCGAATGTTTTATGTGTTCAGTGGAGCAGGAGGTGCAGTCACTGACAAACATATGTTTATTGTCGTGTGACATGTTTTATTGTCATTTCACTGAATCAGTTTAGAGTTTTCTTCAAATCACTAGATTTGTTTAGGGAAATGATAAAATCGTGTTGCTATTTTGACATCCTCCGTGATTTGATCAAATCCCTTAGCGATTTGACCAAATACCTATTTTTATCATATCCCTGCGACATATCGATAACTAGGCCCACTAATAGCGGATCATGATTTTACGAAAATCTTGGCTTATATAACTTTCATTCATGAAATTCTTTATCTTAGTTATATACAGTGGGAGAATAAGAAATACTTGCCCAACACAGCTTCAGCTAATGTGAACAGTTGCGGTGAGTACGACCGTCCGTCGTCTGACACGGCGGCACAGAAGCGCTCGTTGCTGCCCAGTTCGACATACATGCGGCATATGTCTAGCACGGTACTGGCTGGCTCGAACTCGTACTCTTTCATGTCTTTTACCTGATAGGAGGTGAAGTTATTGGTTTGGATTGTTTATGGTGCCAAGTGTCTAAGAAGTAATTAAAAAAACTACTTGGTTGAAATGCTTTTGGTAAATTACTGGAATTTGTTATTCATGCCTAACGACAAACACGTAAGCTTATCAATGGGGTGGCAACCTTGAAGATATAAAACTTTATCGGCCAGTTCAAAAATCTTTTAATTTTGACTACTTTTCTATGGTATTATCTGTGAGATAACTATCTAGAAGTTTATCTGAAACCTGTGAAACTGATCGTAAGTGAAGCATGTACTATAAGATAACTTGATATTTACCAAAAAATAATAACGACCATCAAGACTCACCTTAAAATTCTTCTTATTAGGCCCAACGAGATGCAGTAAAAAGTAGTTGAGCATGGACGCGATACGTTCCACCAACGTAGGGTGACAGAACACGTATGGCGCATGCGCAGTGAGTCGCACGAGCGTGCGGATGGTGTCGCGGCCTAAGATGTTGTCGAACCGCGCCAGCATGCCGATGTGGGACAGATTGGAGAGGTTCTGTGCTCGCTCTTGTGATGGCAAGTTCGCCCATGAGCCGGATTCTCTGTAATAATAATTGTTCAATAAAAAAAATTACCTATATTGGCCAACCAACAATTGTTTATACCATACATTTTCAGGATACTTATCTACTTTAATCTAAGTTTGTGTAAAGAGAGAGTTTTAAATTCAGGTATTTCCATTAAAGTAGAGGGCATTAGACATCTTACTTCTTCTCAGTAAACTTTTTTTATATGTATTTGAAAATTTTCTTGGAGCTCTCTCTTACAATTTGTGAACAGATCAGGGCGAATTTATATCGGATATTCGGGTTTCACATTAAAAATACAGGTTATACGAATACTCTTCTCTATCAGAAAGTACTTTTTACTTTACTTAAAAGTTAAATGAAATTTTGCCAACAAAGCCTACTTACTGCGCAGTCTGCATGGTTCGTATCTGCGCCATATTGCCGAGCGCTTCGTCGAGCAAGAATATGGCGTCATTCATGAGAAGGTTCACAAATCTCAAGAATATCGGTGGGTGTACGGCCTCCATGTTAGCTTCGGCCTCTTTTGCTAGTCGCCTGTAAATACAATGATTTATATTACTTAAGTATTGTGTTTTGTTGTATTTATTTAAGAATTTTCTACTAAAATAAAATATATTGTAATTGATTAAGTATTTATCGCGCCTTTCTCTTTTTGTGTTACCTACACCATACTATTCCTTTTTCATATAAGTTTCTATTATAGAATAATACTCAATAATATAGATCATTCAAAATCTAAAACAGATGAGGTGTTCTCGAACAAATAATCGACGCCTTACAGTGAAAACTATTAAACTCGTAAGAGCAAAAAACGTAACTTTTCAGGAGGTAGAAGAAGGACGGTGCTTTGTGACGTTGACTTCGCAGAAATGCATAAAAAAATGTTTTTCCGAAGGTTCCACTATAAAACAATATAATAATATATTACAAAAATACTCACGTAAATGCATCTCTATGTTCCTCCATGCCCCAGAGGAAGTCCATGACGAGGTACATGGGGCGGCGGTAGTTGAACTTCTGCTCGAACTGCACGCTCTGCCCCGTCATCTCGATGCCCACGAACACGTCCAGTAGAGTGGGCACTAGCTGTTGCGAGAAGATGAAAAAAGAAACATTAAAATGAGGTTGCAATACTCTAAGAAAAATGTGGTCTTTTATTGAATACTAGCCGTTTTCCCGCGGTTTCACTCGCATCCCGTGGGAATTACTGCCCGTACCCGGATAAAATATAGCCTATGTCACTCGTGGATAATGTAGCTTTCGAATGGTGAAAGAATTTTTAAAATCGGTCCAGTAGTTTTTGAGCCTATTCATTACAACCAAACAAACAAACAAACAAAGTTTTCCTCTTTATAATATTATATTAGTATAGATTTTAATCAGGTTGCAAACTTAACTGTTCCATTATAAATAAGGCGAAAAATAAAGTAATGAAAAAGATTTTTGTCCATTACGTATGTGATTTTTTCTCAATGACTATGCTATAACATAGAAAAGAGGTAAAACAATCTTTACATAATAAAATCATATTTTACAATGTTTCTGATATTTCACGACCTCAATGTTTATGATATTCCATACATGCCTGCAATCGATGTGGATGTTCCTTGAACAACTGTTCTCTGTAGAAGGAGGCTAAGCTGCTCAGCGGTTGCTGGTCGTCTGGGTGATTCGGTAACATCGCTTCCAGACACTCCGCTAGACGAGCTCTGTAATATATTTTTAAACCTAGATGAGTAACGTAGGTTTATTAATACATCTTCTTTAAATAACGCGAGATTAAATAAGTTATTTTTTGTCAGACCTACATTATTTTGCCGTATTCCTACTGAATATAGTCGACCGCCCATGAATGGGCAAAGGATTGGGTATTTTAATGAGGATAAGTTGGCGCATCGAACACTTAGTGACAAAAAAACTGATCCATTTATGTACGACTTATTAGTTTATGGTTACAGCCATAATTTATTTGTAATGTGCACGCTGGCCACGTCCGCCTCCTCCGTGATGGCGCCATCTGCTGGTGTTACTGTTCTATCTCCCTACTACATACCTGAGGTGAGGGTTATAAGTGCGGCTGGAGTCGCCCATGAAGGTGAGCACCAGCGTCAGCGCGGGGCGCAGCACGCTGGCCACGTCCGCCTCCTCCGTGATGGCGGACGACGTGCGCCGAGCCATCGTTATCAGCACCACCACGTTTTCTAGCACGAACTCTGGGACACACCTGTATACGATAATTCAAAAGTTAAACATGGAATTGGCCATCCCCGCCAACCTAAAAATGGTTTCCGCGCAGCGACTCGCGCACGACAAAAAGTTTGGTGTTTACCTCAAAGTGTCAGGCGGTGGCGTAGTAACAGGCATCTGTATGGGCACCATGTTCATGGGCGCGTAGCAGGACTGCGGCGCTTCGGGGTCTGATCGTACGGCCACCTGCACCAGCCACGTGCAAGTCGTCGCTTGCAGACGGTTGAGGTTCGTCAGCATCTCCTTCTCGAGTAACGCGCAGCGGAGACTTACGAATCTGTTTCAGGTATTTAAAATGAATAAATAGGTAAATTTAATTAGCTTTCTGTATTTTTTATGCAATGATACTGCAAAAAAAAAAATAAGTTAATTAATATTTACTTTAGTTTCTTGACCTATTTCCATGACATGTGATCTTAAAGTACACCTTTAAATTGTGTCTACCTGTATTGAGTTTCCGTAGTATACAAATGACACAGTAGGGCACAGATAGTAATAAATGAAACATTACTTGGACATAAGATGGTGTGCCCTCTGCCTCATGGGTTCGACGAGGTGATGCGCGCCGGCAGCTACATCTGCCAGAGCGCGCTGAGCCTGGCCTAGCTCTTGGCCGCACCGCCATAACTTCTCAGCACATACACGAACACCTAGAAAGCACAAATATCAATGCGTCAGAGGGTAAACATCAAATGATATGTTAAAAAAAAATAGGTCTCAACAAAAATATGTAAAGTATAACTGATAAGAAGTGATTAACAGAAATTGTAACACACACGCAGAACACTTTGACATAACTTAATTTTGACATGGCACTAAACCATAATAATATTACATTAAAGTTTCTAATAGCAATTCACTTACCCAAATCAATGCACTTTTGAGTCATGAAGAAGCATTCAGTGACAAAGTTGTATGTATCAGCCGTTGGCCGTTTGACTGGCTGATCGTCCTCAGTCACTCTTGATGGCAGTAAACAAGTCTCACTGTGGAGACAGTCTAAATGCACTGATTTGGCCTTGCACTCTTGGGGCTGCAATGACAGGACAAATATATTTGAAAGAAGAAAGAAAGAATTTATATTTATTGCTATAATGTACAAAAGTATGAAAGTTTTTATCTGACTATCCAAAAACGAGGAGGTTCTCAATTTGCATGATTGTATGTTTTTTTTATATGTTTGTTCGCGCATATATCTATCGTTTTTCTTTATCCTTACAGCTGGTTTCATTCTTACCAAAACAGCACCATAAGTTGGGTCAATCTTGAGTGCCTTTGGATCATCAGCCGAGTTACAGAATGGTTGGCATAGATGCAGCAGGACAGCTCCTAAGTTAAGCATAAAACCATCGGATACTGTGCTTAGAGTTGCGGCACCAGCTTCCCCATGCTGAAATATACAAAAGACATTGTTATATGAATTTGTGCAAGTAATGTAAGAACAAAGATTCTGGTATAATGCCAAGAATTGTGAAGGAAAAGATAAATATTTTCAACCTCATTAAGAAAATAATTAATTATCAAAAACATCTCAAACATATAAATTTATTTTATTATACAGAAACAAGCATGATAAGATTGAAAGAACGCAATAAAGTCACATTCAGTCACAGAATTGGAATATCCTGTGGCAAACTTTAGGCCATAAATTTCCATATTGCTAAGGCTGCGTGGTTGCCTTCTAAGAGAAGCTTTCAAATAGAAAAAATATTACCTGCATATTCCATAGTTTTCCTCTCCCAACATTTGATTTTAAACAATTTCCAATCCAAGTTAGTAACCGACTCCTCAAATGCGGGCCACCTTTGAGAATAGTTAAGAATATTCTATGCAAATAGTTTGTTAGGTGGGAAGAGGCATTCCAAACTGATGTCTCTATCATTGAAGTAGCTGCCTGAAATTAATATACATAATTAATTATTAATTTCTGTGAATTAATGAGGCGCTCAATAAATCTATTACAAAGCTAAGAGGTAATTTGTTTGCTTGAACAGGCTAATCTCCGAGTGCACGAAGTAGTCCCTATGAGATGTAATGGTATTATAAATATTATATTCACACACTTGATTTGTAATTAATTATCTAGTGATTCACATTATTTTAACACAAAACAACTAATTTGCCAACCATACCTGATCCATAGGGTTGTCAAAGAAATCATGTGGTAATGATGCATTTCTCGGTAGAACTGAAAGGCTCAGCAAGGCACCAATGATTGAATCCTGGTAGAATCTACCATTGGTGTCATTCTTGGGTTCAGAAGCTTCTAATAAAACGGGGGCTAACCACTGATTGGCTGTAATATGTTAATGGTTAAAGTTAACATCTTGAAATTTCTATTTACAACGATTATGACTTAAAATATTGCTTTAAAGGGTCTTCCTATAAAAGAGTTAAACAGGTGATCATCATGTGTTAAAGAAAATTTTGTATGGAGATTTTTTTTAAACATGTGATGATCGCGTGTTTAACTTTTTTGTAGTAAGACCAAAAATGTTTATACCCCAGATTCACAACACAAAGGACATTAGCAGAAACATGGATGGATTTGAATCACTTGAAGCCTGACATGTATTCTATTCCATCCTCAGCACAATGGCCTTCTGATAAATGAAAAGGGGTAATAATATTCAAATTTAGAAATAAAAACCGAAATAAATCTTTTCGAGAATAAAAAATTGCCAGTTATTGTCATTTAAAGAATATTAAAGTTAAAAGCAAATTCACTTACCAGCAAATAGGTGTATAGATGGCAGTATGTAAATTGGTAAATTAATAAGATTTGACTTGTTTACATCTATGTGGATTCTCTTCAATACGGGTATCATTGTGTCTCGCAACTGTTCCTGAGCATTTGGATCCCCTATAAAAAATATTATGAGTTCTCAAATCAAATTAAAAAAAAAAACAAAAGAATGAAGATATTTACCATCGGACATAAATGCTTTCACAATGTCTAAGAAAAATGCGTGACATTGAGGATCTACATGCTGTAAGAGTTCCACAAGCTGTATAGAAAAATCTTGCCCTTCAAATAAGGCTGGTTGCTTAAGAGCGGTCACAGCATTTCTGAATATGAGCTCCTTCATCCTTTGTACAGCTGTCTTGACAACTGGGGTAGATACCTGCTCATAATTTTGTAAATTCTGAATGGAACTAAACAAGTATGGAAAAATCAGCTTTTGGACAACATGTTCCTGGTAAACTTTGCTTGTTTTCGGTATTACATTTGATTCAATTTCTGTAAGTAGTAACCTTTCAAATAATGCCTGCTCTAAGGCTTCTAAATCTAAATACACTTGTGGCTTAGTCGCTTCTGCTAGTTCCTCTAAAAAGACTAATTGTCTCTCTCCACCTGGGTATCCTTCTCCGGCTTTAGGATTTATTGTAAAGTGGAAAACGTTTTCTACAATGTTATTTATTGTTTCGATTTCTTCAGCGCCAGGCGGTATTTTGGAAGCGGTTTGGAAC
>NWSH02000525.1:6082015-6095355 GCA_002382865.2 Heliothis virescens | reverse complement strand
CCAAGACAAAAATGCACAACGCCATCTATGATTATAATTGATAATTACTTATTCTGCTAATATTCTCCAATTTGACGTTAATATTTGAAAAACGATTTAGATGGAGCTGTTTCAAATTTTGACTATAGTGTTTTTTTTCATAGCACAGCAAAATGATAAACAATATTTAAATAGGCACCTATTTATCGAAAAATTGGACGCTGTAAAACAGCAATATGATTAATTACAAAAAAAGCACATATTAATTTGTATAGCAGGTCATTTTACCAATCCCACCAGCATTAATAATTTTGTTGTATTTTATAGATCATAGATGGAGTCACCTTAACCTTAGCTAACACACAGTATTTAAAAATTTTATTTTCTGCCCAAGTTACTTATAGAAAAGGTGTGATTTTTTTGTTGAAGATTCATAATAGCCTTATCAACCAATACGCAACATTTAGATATGTGCTGCTATTTCACACGCTGTTGTAGAAAGGTTAACAGAAATAATGGTTCATTGCTCACCCCCTGCAGGTGATAGCGTGATTACATGTAGCCTATGTCCTGACCCGACCTCTAAGCAATATTCATGCAAAATTTCAAGTAGATCCATGCAGTACTTTCTGAGTTTATCCCGGACATAGATACAGACAAACAGACAAACAGATAAACAGACAAACAGACAAAAATTCTAAAAACTATATTTTTGGGTTCAGTATCGACTACAGATCACGCCCCAAGTATTCTTTTAAAAAAATATTCAATGTACAGTTTTGACGTTCCTACGATTTTATTATATGTATAGATTATTCTTCTGTAAGTGATGCGTTAATTCCTGAATTCAATAAAATTAGTCTTGACTGGTTAAATGAATATTTCTCCACTTTATTAAATAGAAGATTTTTATTCACAACTGTTTTGAAAGGAAAAACTGTTTTTCTTTTGTTTTAAAGAGGAGTGTTGGCTGTATGATTGTGTGCTGTGTAAATATTGTAACTACTTCAGTTGTTAGCACAGCAATTAGTTCTCTCAATAGGTCTTAACTGTGTGTTCTTTGTTTCCCTGCTTCTTTTGTATATACTTGTGTAAGCCTTGTTGCCTTCAAGTGCTTTGAGAGTGAAGTAGGTGCCTATATTATAATTGTTTTGTAAATGAATATTCTAAAATTACAACATGAAAAGAAAAATCTATATGAAAATCAATTAACTTTAAATCATCCACTGTAGTTTTTATCTTCTCCTGAAACTTTATGAAAGGTTCTCAGAGCCACACCACAAACAACAAAAACTGAAATCTAACACGTCAAATAGAAACGTAATTCTCTGAAATTGCTATTAAAGTCACCGAGAACTGGCCACATACACTTTGTTACTACATCCAGAATTGTAATCTTTGAACCCGCGATACGGAACACGTACGTGACTTCAACCAGTTTCGACGATTCCAACGCACATTGTGTGAATATTGTTTAGAGAACAATGATAGTGAATAGAAAGCAAATAAGGCTTCACTTGAACAAGTACGCGGCTGACCTTAGGCTGGTCCAGGTCGCTTTATTGTTCTAGGGAACAACGGTCCGTTAGTTTATAGTCCACTTTTGTGTGTATTTGTAGCGATGTAATAGAAGATATGTTGTATTTATGTGAATAGGTAAGATCTGGGGGCATGGTAGTGCACCCGCCAAGAAGAGTCAAGCAAAGCGCAACGGCACTACCTAACTTTTCTGGAAGTGTTTCGTCGTTTTTTCGTTGGTTTCTGATATACCACATAGTTCATATTCTCAGGATATGATGTCACTAATAGATTATTTTTTTTGATAAATGAACGCTTAATAAATATGTACGGAGACAGCCTAGAGACAACGGACATAGGGGCAGTGTCGCAGACAGTCTTCATTTTGAGATTCACCTTCATATACCACGAACAGTTACTGCAACTGTTTTGACAGAAATAAAGCGTTGCAACTTTGATTAAAAAAAGTGTTTATAACATACGAGTATCCCAGAGTATCCTTAACCAAACCAAGTATGCTTGTATTTATTTGTCCATTAATATGCCTCAAATATTTGCTTCAGAAATCAAACCGCGGTACAAAACTGGTATCGGCATGTCCTTTGTCCAATGGTTATTATTTCCTTTTATGCATAAAGTTAATGGAACTTTACATATCTTATGTCGCAGCCACTACATTAATAATACACCAGATTTCTTAAACACTGTTGGTTCTTCGCTGTCGGGAGTGGTCGGATGGGGTCGGCTGCGATCGACGACGTCAATCACACTCGTTTTTGCTCGGCTGCGGCAATAATTGCACGTCATAAATCCTCATTGTTGACACGACATGATAAATGTAAATATGGATGGAGTGGCTAATGAACCGCCATATGTATGTGCTGGTATGTAGGGAGAAAACCTGTATTCTGATTAGAAGCCCTTTGAAATAGATGGTGGATGATAATGTTGGTTAATTGCGAGAGTAGTACGTGTATAATTTGCGCTGGATGGTATTAACGGAATTGTGTAATTGAGATTTTTTTTTTAAATGTTCGTGTGACGGGCTTATGGGTAAGGGTCAATATACAGAAGGCGCCAAGGGATGGCCGTCGGCAATAAAGCAAGCAGGCATACAAAATCTAGAAACAAATAGGTAAAGAATTTAACAAGAATTACTGGTACAAGTTAATGTGAAAGAATGGAATCATTCTGCGACTGATACATTCATGGTTAAGGAATATTAAATTAATAAGTCAATTAAAAAAAGTAGGTATAGGGCAAAAGATTTCAAATTGGAAGATTTCTTAAAAGTCCGTGAAAATAAAATGGCCAACGCGTTTTTGAATACAGAATCGAATACGTTCTTTTGTTTCACCACATCAATAAGGTATTGGTTATCTGACATTCTTAATTTTCGTTTTTATTGGCAGCCAGTGTACAAGCACTGTTTATAGTATGGCCATTCCTTCTTGAAGTGGCAGCCATATAAGGCTGATCTGAAACCCCATTACTTTTATTGAACCTATCTGATTAAAGTAGCTACGATCATGTGAATGACTGAAATTTCGATCTAAAACTCTTATTAGATTCACCTATTTTTAAAAGAAATCTTAGTGCTGGTATAAAAGGGGTGTAATTCAGGCATTTAAATGCTATTAATTCTATTACAGATAATGACTAGGTACACGGCAGTGAATGATGACTGGGAAATTTACGCAACGTTCGGTTTGATGCGTATATTTATTTAGTACTAGCCGTTTTCCCGCGGTTTCACTCGCATTCCGTGGGAATTACTGCCCGTACCCGGATAAAATATAGCCTATGTCACTCGTGGATAATGTAGCTTTCGAATGGTGAAAGAATTTTTAAAATCGGTCCAGTAGTTTTTGAGCCTATTCATTACAACCAAACAAACAAACAAAGTTTTCCTCTTTATAATATTAGTATAGATATATAGTATAGACGAGAGGACTAGTTCTAAGCTGCATCATCATGTAACGAATCTATGAAATAAAATATTCTCATGGGTCCCAACAAAATCTCGGTACTTTTTGTGAGATTATAACATTGTAATAATTGTATATCAGCAAGTAAGTAGTGATTACATTTTATTGAAAGCTAACATCAGCTTAATATGTTCAGGACGTGTTGGCTTTATTTTTTAATCACTTAAACGACTTTAAGCAGTTTCGAGATTACGTGTCCACTTAACAACAACGTGTGAATCTGTTCTCATTAAAAATAATGTTTTAAAAAACCTTTTTTTACATGAACCGTTTAGTTTCACGATAAAATGAACAAGTGAGACGGACGTTACTTTTTACAATAAAAAGTTGACCGTACTGTGCGAAGCGGGAGAAATAATGGGTTAATTTGATGCATTTTGCCGTGAAATAACTATAACGAGTGACTGTAATTAGACCACAGTATGTAGCTAATGGTTATACACGGTATTCTAATGATGGCTCTCGGTTCTTAAGACCCAGTGGTACAGTTTTCGAAGACCTATATATTACGGCGGCCACAAAAACGGAGGCGATCCTGTCAGTAATTGTGGCGGCGCAGGAGCAGCTTTCACGAGCGGTGTTTTTGCGCACCGTACCGCTTCGTTGGTGTCACGCACGTAACTTGGATTGCTTATAACACACTAAACCAATTAGGTGCTGGAAACATTTTTTTACAAAGAGGTCGTCTTTTGTTTCTTTTTGGTACCACCTGGATGGTCGTGTACAAAGTTAGTTATTTAATGAGTTGTTTTATATTTTTATTTAATTAATGCTTTTCTGTGGGTTCATTGCCGAGTCTACAAGTATGCATGAGAAACCTGCAGTATTATTTCTAACATATAAATAAAGGCAAACGAGAACTTGTTTGTCAGCTCATTAGAAATCCTCAAACGCATATATTGAGTGTATTTATTACAAAAACACAAACAATAGACATAGTTATTCTATCTAGATCTTGTAATTATCATAGTAGGCGCCTGTAGAAGCCATATTGCACACTGGTTACACTAATGTTGCCAGTTTAGAATTAATTATTGAAAGTACAAGTTTTTATGACGATTTCCTTTGCTGGTTAGAAATGCTGCTTAAGAAAAGGAGCTGCTTAGTAGTTACTTATTGGTAACATGTAAGTTTAGTATGTCTGAATTTTCATTTTTTTATTCATATTCGATTTACGGCCGTTCCCAATAACCTATCTATCTCTGGATTTGCTTACTAGAGGTTGAATTTTGACATTAGCCCCATACAAGTAATGTCAAATTCCTATCTCTAGTAAGCAAATCCAGACATGGACAGAATATTGAATTCCACAGTTAATGACATACCTAAACCCAAAGAAGTAACACATGCAATGGAATTAAGAAGATAAATATCTCTGTTTACACACAGACGACAACCTTTATTTCGTAAGAATTTAAAAGACAGTAAGAACATTTTATTCCAACAATAGCAACACTAAATTGTACAACACGCCATAAGGTTAGTGCAAAATAGATTTCGCAGGCTATCGTAAAAACGTCCCTTACTTTTGTAATCACAGAAAATCTCCGATAAGCACCATAAACTAAGACCACTTATCTGATATTCTCGCTGGAATATTTCTGAAAAAAGGAACAGCGAAGTAAGCTTATGGAACCTTAACTAAAGATTTACATCAACTGCAAAGGTCAAGTGCGATATCATAATGCTTTGAAGAAGAAATATGAGTACACCGGACTACAATAAAATATATTCTGACATGGCCTGATGTAGAGGCAACATCGCATTGTACACTTAATATCTCGATTTCTGAACTGGGAATAAATCAGGGACCTCGCTTATTGTCATTCTGGGATCCGGCACTTATTCTCAATGAACCGAGGGGATATTTAAGATTTATAGGTTGAGCATGATATATTATAGTCAAGCCGTTTATTATGGCGTTGCCTGCACGCTACTTAGATGATTAATGAAGTAAGAATCAGAATTATTGTTTTAATTCTACTGTGCTTCGAGGCTTGGGCATGTTTTGAGTATTGATATAGTGGACAGGAGAATAGATGACAAAACTTTTCGACTTTATATACTTACATTGTAACCATGCAGGCTTTTTATGAGAATTTATATAATGAGTGAGTACTACCCAAATAATAATACAAGTGTCATGTTCGTGGTATTCAGTGAAGAAAATTATGATTTCCTTTTCGTTCTTTGTCACTTACTTATGTAAGTAGGTTTGATGAAATCCAGTTATTCATACAGAGCTCTATTAAATATTGATACAGGTACAAAATAAAACACGCTTTAGAGATCTGTTCAATCCAATTCGTTGTAACAAATAGGCCAGGATGACATGACAGTACTCTTGTTATATTATTTACGTTTAGGTCGCTAATACCCTGAGTCAGCGTGAGAGTGAACGATGAGAATAGATCCAAGGGTACCTTCATTCCCTACGTTACTTATTTACTGATCACNTTCCCGCGGTTTCACTCGCATCCCGTGGGAATTACTGCCCGTACCCGGATAAAATATAGCCTATGTCACTCGTGGATAATGTAGCTTTCGAATGGTGAAAGAATTTTTAAAATCGGTCCAGTAGTTTTTGAGCCTATTCATTACAACCAAACAAACAAACAAAGTTTTCCTCTTTATAATATTAGTATAGATATATAGTATAGACGAGAGGACTAGTTCTAAGCTGCATCATCATGTAACGAATCTATGAAATAAAATATTCTCATGGGTCCCAACAAAATCTCGGTACTTTTTGTGAGATTATAACATTGTAATAATTGTATATCAGCAAGTAAGTAGTGATTACATTTTATTGAAAGCTAACATCAGCTTAATATGTTCAGGACGTGTTGGCTTTATTTTTTAATCACTTAAACGACTTTAAGCAGTTTCGAGATTACGTGTCCACTTAACAACAACGTGTGAATCTGTTCTCATTAAAAATAATGTTTTAAAAAACCTTTTTTTACATGAACCGTTTAGTTTCACGATAAAATGAACAAGTGAGACGGACGTTACTTTTTACAATAAAAAGTTGACCGTACTGTGCGAAGCGGGAGAAATAATGGGTTAATTTGATGCATTTTGCCGTGAAATAACTATAACGAGTGACTGTAATTAGACCACAGTATGTAGCTAATGGTTATACACGGTATTCTAATGATGGCTCTCGGTTCTTAAGACCCAGTGGTACAGTTTTCGAAGACCTATATATTACGGCGGCCACAAAAACGGAGGCGATCCTGTCAGTAATTGTGGCGGCGCAGGAGCAGCTTTCACGAGCGGTGTTTTTGCGCACCGTACCGCTTCGTTGGTGTCACGCACGTAACTTGGATTGCTTATAACACACTAAACCAATTAGGTGCTGGAAACATTTTTTTACAAAGAGGTCGTCTTTTGTTTCTTTTTGGTACCACCTGGATGGTCGTGTACAAAGTTAGTTATTTAATGAGTTGTTTTATATTTTTATTTAATTAATGCTTTTCTGTGGGTTCATTGCCGAGTCTACAAGTATGCATGAGAAACCTGCAGTATTATTTCTAACATATAAATAAAGGCAAACGAGAACTTGTTTGTCAGCTCATTAGAAATCCTCAAACGCATATATTGAGTGTATTTATTACAAAAACACAAACAATAGACATAGTTATTCTATCTAGATCTTGTAATTATCATAGCAGGCGCCTGTAGAAGCCATATTGCACACTGGTTACACTAATGTTGCCAGTTTAGAATTAATTATTGAACGAACAAGTTTTTATGACGATTTCCTTTGCTGGTTAGAAATGCTGCTTAAGAAAAGGAGCTGCTTAGTAGTTACTTATTGGTAACATGTAAGTTTAGTATGTCTGAATTTTCATTTTTTTATTCATATTCGATTTACGGCCGTTCCCAATAACCTATCTATCTCTGGATTTGCTTACTAGAGGTTGAATTTTGACATTAGCCCCATACAAGTAATGTCAAATTCCTATCTCTAGTAAGCAAATCCAGACATGGACAGAATATTGAATTCCACAGTTAATGACATACCTAAACCCAAAGAAGTAACACATGCAATGGAATTAAGAAGATAAATATCTCTGTTTACACACAGACGACAACCTTTATTTCGTAAGAATTTAAAAGACAGTAAGAACATTTTATTCCAACAATAGCAACACTAAATTGTACAACACGCCATAAGGTTAGTGCAAAATAGATTTCGCAGGCTATCGTAAAAACGTCCCTTACTTTTGTAATCACAGAAAATCTCCGATAAGCACCATAAACTAAGACCACTTATCTGATATTCTCGCTGGAATATTTCTGAAAAAAGGAACAGCGAAGTAAGCTTATGGAACCTTAACTAAAGATTTACATCAACTGCAAAGGTCAAGTGCGATATCATAATGCTTTGAAGAAGAAATATGAGTACACCGGACTACAATAAAATATATTCTGACATGGCCTGATGTAGAGGCAACATCGCATTGTACACTTAATATCTCGATTTCTGAACTGGGAATAAATCAGGGACCTCGCTTATTGTCATTCTGGGATCCGGCACTTATTCTCAATGAACCGAGGGGATATTTAAGATTTATAGGTTGAGCATGATATATTATAGTCAAGCCGTTTATTATGGCGTTGCCTGCACGCTACTTAGATGATTAATGAAGTAAGAATCAGAATTATTGTTTTAATTCTACTGTGCTTCGAGGCTTGGGCATGTTTTGAGTATTGATATAGTGGACAGGAGAATAGATGACAAAACTTTTCGACTTTATATACTTACATTGTAACCATGCAGGCTTTTTATGAGAATTTATATAATGAGTGAGTACTACCCAAATAATAATACAAGTGTCATGTTCGTGGTATTCAGTGAAGAAAATTATGATTTCCTTTTCGTTCTTTGTCACTTACTTATGTAAGTAGGTTTGATGAAATCCAGTTATTCATACAGAGCTCTATTAAATATTGATACAGGTACAAAATAAAACACGCTTTAGAGATCTGTTCAATCCAATTCGTTGTAACAAATAGGCCAGGATGACATGACAGTACTCTTGTTATATTATTTACGTTTAGGTCGCTAATACCCTGAGTCAGCGTGAGAGTGAACGATGAGAATAGATCCAAGGGTACCTTCATTCCCTACGTTACTTATTTACTGATCACCCTTGCTGGCGATACCTTTGAAGTACACCTCTGACTTTATATCTATACCTACTAATGTTATAAAGCTAAAGAGTTTGTTTGTTTGTTTGAACGCGCTAATCTCAGAAATCTAGTGGTCCGATTTGAAAAATTATATCAGTGTTAGATAGCCCATTTATCGAAAAAGGCTGTAGGCTACTTTTTATCTGGGTGCGCCGAGTAGTTCCCACGGGAAAGCGGGTGAAACCGCTGGCGGAAGTTAGTCTTTTATAAATCTTTGACACACAAAAGGAAAGGAGGATAGGTCATGCTTAAGTAATGATGCATAGTCGGAAAATGTACCTGTTAATATCACTTTGGGAGATGTTGTCTTCAGCAAATAAAGTTGAAAATCATCATGAAAAAAATAATAAGTGTTCACAAATGATGAAGCTTTAGCGCTTCATAAAAATAGCATTCGTTAATATAAATAAGCTGCCTCAAAATTGTTAAAACCCTTGTGTAGGTACAGTAGTGGTATACCTACAAACTATCGCGGTTATAAAAATATAGGTTCATTACTTGTTGTCCTGTAACATTTGTCTTGTTGTCCTGATATTTTTCGTTTATTCTGCGGTTCAGAACACGGCCTATTACTTAGGTACAGACGACAGCAGGTCAATGTATACGAATCTGTCAAATTTTACCAATCGAACATTAACTTTCCACTATTGTGATAAGGTTGAAAATCTATCGCAGAAATTTGACAGATTGTGGTAACTTGCTGTGCTGTCGGCTGTACATCGAAAGCATAAAAACACAATACACTACGATGCACTAATAAATGAAAAACTGAAATTTACTTCTAATAGACAAGCCGACTGCCCAGGATAATAATGGTAAAATATCAAGAGGCCATCATAATGATGGTCATTAGGGTCTGGTAAGGCATAAGTATCCATTCGTTCCTTAGCCTAACTGCCCTCTGATTGTGCGCCCCATACATCTCTTGTCTTATTAGATGTAATCTGCGCAGTGACTGATAGTCGTCAGGATTTCAAGATTGGGCACACTGTATGCTATATTTTCATAGCGAAACAATCGTGGCATAATGTGGATTGAGTATCGTGCGATTTTGGTTAGGAATCGCTTTTCTAATTATAGAAGTTATATTATATTTTAATGCTATCTTCAAAGGTAAGCTAGTGACAAATAAAATACTGTTTGGAATATCTTTTTAGCGCTGTAGGTATTTAGTGTCCTACATATTTATAAAGCTCAAATGTTTACCTACTTACTGCGGAATTCAATATTCTGTCTATCTCTGGATTTCCTTGCTAGAGATAGGAATTTGACATTACTTGTATGGGGCTTATGTCAAAATCATATCTCTAGTAAGCAAATCCAGACATAGATAGGTTATTGGGAACGGCCGTTACTGAAGTCGGAGCTTCTTGATACTAAGTAAGTACAGTGTAACAGAAAAATATGATGTACCAATGTTGATTATTCAACTGTCGTATGTTGTCTTAACACTGGATCGCTTGAGGCGGTTCATTAGCGAGCAAACGTTAGTAATTAATGATATGTTTACCTAAAGCCACCTTTTACGTATTGCAGTAATTAAGTGTCTAAGCGACTGTTAATAATTATAATCGTACGGAATACGTGTTATTTATAATCAGATTTATTAATAGCTATATGGAATAATGATAGGTAATCAATTCTGTATGAAAGATGGATGATAATGATGCTTACCTAATTAAAATTAAATACACAAAAGAGAAAACAGAACTACATAGGTAATAATGTTACAGTTCTATAATTCACCAGGAACAATAAAATGTAGAAATGTTTGTAAAAAGTAGACACTAGTACGTAACTTAATGGTTTTTCGAACCACGTATAAAAAGTTTTTAACAGCCTTTCACATCACACAGCTCATCATCATATCTAACAGAAAACCAAAACAAAAGAGCATCTGCGTAGGCGCGAACTTTCGCGCACATAACAAGATCGAGCCACAGCAAGCGCGAATATCTGCCGCGAGAGACATGGTTATCGTACGAACATTCAGTCTACCAGGCAATAGCATTAATTCCACCTGACAGCTCAATTACCTTCGGGGCCTTACTCATACAGCACCCACGTTGATTTGTGCATTCTAGATCGCATTACAATAATTTTAACCCTGTCTTCTTTACGTCAGAACGTCACAAGCTTATCATAAACGCGTGGCAGCCATTTTGTCCCTATATTGTGTTTGTAATTGCATTTCTTTGTAAGCTTCGGTTTTATTGTTATTTTTATGTTTAACTAGATGGAGATGGGTTCATCTGAATGCGTTTGTTTTTTTTTGCTGTTTTTAAATTAAATGTTATGAATTGCATTGTAGACCTATATGAGTTGTATTGTTGGTTTCACGATTTAAGTGCAAAGAGTTTAACCTACGTTAGTAACGATTTTCTTGGAAAGTAGGTGGCCACCGATATCGGGCACAGAGTCCAAGGTACCCGTGGTTGTGACCGTGGTTATGACCAGAGACAGAAACCTCTTCACAATACGCGCCGTACCAAGGAGTACCGCCTTCTGAATCACTCCCTTGACCCAGCTGCCAAACAAGAGCCTCATGAGATGTTGGTCGAGGCACAGACAACATTATTATTATTTTCAAAATTATATTTTGTACATCTGAGTGACTTATTATTCAAGTCAAACTCTGGTACCTAATGCTATTAACACCATGGGGTTTATATAGGTGAGTAGGTACTGAATATGCTCCTAAACAATACGCAATCACGCATTCTCATGCATATTACTCTAACAATTGCTGTAATTATAATGAAATTGGCCCGTGCCGCACCTGTGTTATGCAGAAGGTATTACAGCTTCATATAAATAGATGTATGGTACCTATATCATTTCGAATAACAGATAATAGCAGGAAGAAGTGACGTGTAATTAAATTTGTTGGGAAATAAATAATCGGTATAAGTACTTATTTACTTAAAACAAGAGTATTGCTGGCAAATATTTTATATCTGCAATAATTAATGCTAAGGCACCTAATTGCTAAAGCCTTACTTAGGTATGTACTTACAAGTTTATTTTACATTATATTTTACGACATACTAATTATGGAACATTAAACCTACATTAACACGTTAATGAGTCTTACAGTAAAATTAAATCCTAGAGTAACATTTATTTTAGTAGGTATGGTATTTACCTACTAAACAATCGTATTTATTAATTGGTATGCCTACGTAATTATTGTTACATTAAGTACATTTTTACGGCGCTTGTGCTTATTTTCTTGATTCATGTAACATACAGCCTTTCTTCAAAACAAATATGAATTATACCTCCCGACTATACCACTTTAATAGGTCCTCATTAGCTTATGAAGTCGTAGGAAATCTAGACATAAAGTAATCTAACAGAAGCGACATCTGCCGTAAGTGTGCGGAACTAAATCTATCCCATTCCTTTTTCGCCTTTCTGCGTATCACGGTCTCAGCTTGCGTACCTTTTCCTACGCAAAACTTCTACACCGGTTCTGTAGAGGGCGCTAAAGACGCGCAGTGAATAGGTATTTATAGGGAAATATTTAGAAACATTGTTTATATATCATCAAAATAATGGGGCACACATGACACTCATGAGTAACGTAGCTAGCCAATTTAAAGGTGACCTATTAAGTTCAGAATTAAAAAAAAAACCTTCAAAAAATTCCATCAAACCCTTAAAAATTCAGGTTTGAATTTTTACTAAATCCGGGAAGCGTCGTTGAAAAATTATTCAATAGGATTTTCCGCTTTTACTCTCAGCAGAGCCGTCCATTGCGGGTTTTTTACCTTTTGTTTTACAGGTTTTATCCATGATAGACAAGTAGCCGTTACCGCAGTTTTTAATTTATTTTCCCGAACCACGTACCTATTGTGTTCAGTTGGGTTTAAATTTCGAATTTTTGGCTTTCGAAGTTTCGCCAGGGAACCGAAAATAGAATCTGGTGAATGCTGTTGCTTCTATACTGAAGATAAATCGACTTTAAATCCTGTAAATGATAGGTTTATGAAAAGATAGCACGTTGCATTGTTTCTGTGCTGCTATAGGGGGGACAGTTTGTGCGCCAGTATTGCGTGTTCACGGGTTATTCCCAAGATACTTGGTCCCAATCTAGAAGTTAGTTTATGATTTAGTTAAGTAGAAAACTTTATCCTCATAGTTTCAGGCCTGGGTAAAACCATTAAAAAACTGACTTAAAGCAGAAATTTTCATCAAACGATAAACTATAAAGTAACAAAATAAAAACACAGTAAACAGTACCACAAACAAAACTTCTCTTACCTATATGCAATTCATAATAAGCCTTAATTAAAACAGCGGCGTGGCTTGTTCGCCGCACCGCTACCGTGATCTATTTAAAATGAAATAACTACCCTTGCATCCCTCGAGCGGTTCTCGCAAGAATTCCCCTGCTTTATTTATTCATAAGCCTTACAAAGAACCTGTGTAAGTAAAGGTAGAATTTAAAAGCTCTTGCTTAAGAACGTAACATGACGAAGGAGCACGTTTATACAGGGTTTTTACTTTAATATTAAGGTGATATGATGGTTTGATGGCGGTTATGTGTTATGGGGTAATGGTTATGTGACTTGTATGCAAAGTTTACTTTGACTTATTGCTTTCGTGAAATTATTTCAAGATGCTTTGGTGTAAAGGGAGTATGGTGTG
>NWSH02000525.1:6045269-6064803 GCA_002382865.2 Heliothis virescens | reverse complement strand
GAGCAGCATGATACAACATACATTTTAGAATAATTGCTTACAAAAGCTTTTTATTTTATTGCACCCGCGCCGATAGTCAACTATTTTTGAATGATAGATAGAATTTCACGCAGTACATTTTATTGCACGCAGTAAACGAGACCGTATTTTGACAAACTGAAACTCCAGCGTGTCTGCAAATAGTAATATACGTATACGGGTTAGTTACAAACATTGTGCGTACAAATTTCATTGCAAATTGGACAAATCGACTTTTATTTGATGCGTGAACATAACTCCCAAGTTTATTTCCGAGCTCGTAGGAATATTTTTGCATATTTTCTGGTATCTCGAAGCGTCGATTTACTTCAGTTTCTAGATTGAATTTTCGCTGACTGTATAAAATGCGTGGATTCCATGTCTCGCCCACNATAACTCCCAAGTTTATTTCCGAGCTCGTAGGAATATTTTTGCATATTTTCTGGTATCTCGAAGCGTCGATTTACTTCAGTTTCTAGATTGAATTTTCGCTGACTGTATAAAATGCGTGGATTCCATGTCTCGCCCACTCGAGTGCGGCAAGCGAGCTTTCTCAGCGATATTGAAACTTAATGATGCGTTCCGCAATAGTTACGTGACTGAAGAAAATATTATTTCGTCTTTATTCGGCTTATGATGGAGAAAGGTTGTCATTATTGGGTCGTTATAGCTTCGAAAGTAAGTTTTTATCATTAAGTACGCTGTTAGATTTTGGAGCCGATTCAACAAAATTTTATTGTATTGTCGTTGGTTATTATCTTGGTTTATGAAGTTTGTTTTTTCCGTCATTTTACCCACGGTTTTTAGGAATGTGATTCAATACAAGACTATTTTACTGCTTTAGTAGAACATTGTGCAAACCAAGCGAAATGAGGTATCTCAATTTAATTAGGATCTACAAAACGTTCGCAGTTCGTACGGTCGTTTTGTGAAATTGAAAAGAAAAGTAGTGTTTGTTAACTAAACTTTGCGGCTAGAGAGCGGCCGTCCGTCGGTCGGCGCCTGCGCTACTTTTAATGACACCTTGTTGCTGAGAGTCTTATTCGAAACTGAACTTTTCTGAGTTTACAAACGGAAAGTTTTTAGCAATCGGTGAAGAAACCGCTGTGCACAGATGATTACAAGTCAAAAGATTTTATTTTAAATAAATCCTTCAGATTCTTTAAAGACACATTATTTGTGATCTATGTAAAGAAGGATTACCTACAGGGTAGTATTGCGTTATCTAGATAGGTTTACAACTTGCAGAAACTTGTAATAGGAGTATATCTTCTTTATTTTCAAATGTAAAACTGACTTCACAAAACACTGAAAGGTACTAAAACTTTTCACATGGCTCTAGAAGTCGGCGTCAGCAGGTCTGTTGACTGTGTTTATTTTGCCACCTTCTAGAGCCGTGTGAAAAGTTTTGTTTTGTCCCTTTCAGTTTTTCGTGAAGTCGATTTCTATTTTTTTGTAAAGAAGTTTATTATTTTGTGATTTTCAGTTCTAAAGCTATATGTTTAATACCTACAGTGGTAGCCGTATCCCATAACTGTGAAAAGTCCTTATTAATGTAAAGAAAATATTTATATCTAAATACAGGGTAGCTGCTATCAACTGTCGAGGAGTTCCCTAAACTGCATTTTGCCTTTATTTTCAGGCTGAAATGGTAGTCATAAGATATTTTGGTGTAAAAATCTGGTTAATACGAATAAAATGAGCCCAAATATTTCGTAGTTGCTATATACCAATGTGAAGTTTCCTTGATTTTCTGTCGTCTCCATCATCAGGTAAGGTCCAAATCTTTACGGTCATATAGATTCACCCGATGTACATACACACGAATATCAAGTCTTCACTTGATGCTTGCCTACAATTTTTAAGAGTAGCCTTCGATTTCTTAAGGTACGAGGTAAATAGTTATTTTAATGTAAATTTTGATTTCGCCCCGAATAAAGGTAATGACGAATTTTAAATAATAAAATCGGGGCAAGTAAAACAGTGTATTTGTAAGGATTTCAAGCTTTTATAATATTTAACTTGCACCAAAAGCTTTGTTAAGATAGAGTGTTCGTGATTAGTTTACTTACAATTAATACCTATATTTTAATTTCGGAAATAATTGAAAAAAAATATCTTAGTACATATTTGAACTAGCTGACCTACTGTAGTTTTATCATTACATTGGTTGTAAAAAAAACATTAAATAAAGCCATAAAAATAACGTCAAACAATTTCCTTTCGTGATACTTATCGACGTCCAGCCCAGTGATTCAATTAAATGTAGTCATTTGATGAATACGCAAGTCATTCGATCAAACAACATTTTCAACCAGATGACTGCGTCAGATACATCACAATTTGACGGTCTTCCCTCTGTCTCGTTTGGTTGTCCTTGGAGTAGAAGTCCAGACATACTTGTGACATATAGCATGACCATCACATAGCAGGTAGTCAGCAGAAAGTTCTTCAGTTGAGGGTCTACCATTAGGGTAGGGCGGCCGGGTACTCGAAGATGCTCTATAATAATTCGTTGCTGATTTTGTTTTTTTCGCACTAATTGAAATTTTTGTCCTGCCTTGCAAGTTTTTTATTTTATTTTCAAATTTTTCACTATTGGTCGTCAACATATCTAGCCAATATTGGTCGTCACTTGCATGCATTTTCAATTGTGGTCTTAAGGAGGGTTGAAAAGGTGTCGAAATCGGAGGCGAAATGGGGGGTAATCGTCTTTCAGTTGTAACTATCGGCGGGTAATACAACGGTTGCACTACTTCGGACTGTCGTAAGACAGGTTTTGGCAGCCAGGTTGAAGATACAGGGAACGAGCGCTGTAGTCCGACCTCGCTACACACAACTTGATTCAGATTCTTTCCTGATCTAACATATTGATTTCTGACCCAACAAGTAGTTTGGCGCTCACAGCTGATAATTGAAGTTGTGCCAGGCCCACAAATTGGTTTTCTAGGATGATATTGGATTGACTTCACTGGAGGCTCACCCCACTGCTTTTTTCTAACAGTTTGAAATTGGTATTGACCATTTCTCATCCTCATTGCCTTATGAAAGTCCGAGATTTTGATCACAGGACGGAAGTGAGAACCATCAGAAGTCACAAAGTGCTTGACGATCACCCAGTAGTAGAATATTAAATACCGCATCACTTACAAACTAACTGTATGAGCTCATATTTAACAAACAGCCAATCTCACCATAGCTTGTATATAAACTGCCGAGACTAGTATCGACTGTTGTGATTTGCTATGAAATTAATCTCAACATTTTGTTCGCTTAACTAGCTCATGCCCGCGATTAAAATAAGAACTATGTCACTGAAAAAAAAATGTTGCAAATATCCTTAAAGTGGTTAAAGGTTAGGTTAAGTTAAATGATTAAAATATAACTACTGTATGAGGTTATGAAATCCAGGACATATTAAGTCTTTTAGACTACGATTGTGTGAGTGGATTACGTATCTTTCCGTTTTTATTTAATACAATATCTCTGAATGTATTTCATTAAGACAGACTACTATGCTTTGACCTCCGCAGCTCAAATATCGTGAGCATTGTATCGGGTGGGCTAGTGGTGTATATTGCGAGTACACAACACCGCAATACTGAGCGTAATGATAGAATGTCCCCGGGCACCGCACGTGACACGACTGCCGAGCTCAGCCCTGGTAACATCACCATCGACTGCTTTATAGCACCTCTCTGTAATACAGATATTGATAGCTACTGTTACATAAATGCTATGCGAGCCCAGTATCTTTGTAGATGTAGCTATATTTTTTTGTATGCAGGTACAGACGACAGCACACTATCAGAATCTGACAAATTTTACCAATCGAACATTAACCTTCCATTACTTTGACAAGTTTGAAATTCTATTACAGAAATTTGACAGATTGTGGTAACTTGATGTCTGTACATTAATTCTTAGGTGGTGTATGTACTAGATATGATAAGGAGAGCCGTAGTTACTGTTTAGGTAATATTTTATAATTTTACTATAAATTCATTTGCAATATATTCTTATCGTTAAAGAATAGGAATGCGTTTATTGTGTTCTAGTAAAAAATAAATATATTTCTTAGGCTAAAAGTACACGTAACCTGTTTCAGCCAGACAGCTTAAAAGGACGTATACTCATAGATTTATAAACATCGTAAGTGAAACACTTGGCGCACGTCAGAGGAGACGCCATAACGAACTTTCCCCGTCCGAAAGCCGACATCTTCTATAAATAATTGAACAGCTAACTTCGCTGGCGACTTCAGATGATAGCTCCTCCACTATATTATCGAAAAGAGGAATCGTTTAAGTGTCCCTGAATATTTGCCGGCGTTCCAGAAGTTTCTACTGTAATTTACATTTCTATATTTTATGAGAGAATAAATTATACGAATGCACACGTAGGCGTTTTGGAGGTAGTGTAGATCGCTTCTTATTACTTTTGTGGAGTGGACTTATGGTACATCATAGCAGATAGAAGTGAAAATTGTGTGTATTAGACCAGCTATTTAGCTTTCTTAACAAAATATATGTGTAAGGGAAAGTTATGAGTTTTACTTATCAAATATCCATTGTCTTTTACTTCGCAATGCAGTTATGGGTCGCAGATTTATGTCCCTATACGTCGTCGCGTTGAAGACTATTTAACATGGCCTTGATGGAATGAATTACCTACATCTGTTATCTTTGTATTAGAACTTAACAGTATCACCCTTCGACTCGAATCATTACAATAAAACCAGACTTACAATAAAACTAGAAGACACGAATTTGTTACTCTTGTCGATGTAACATGTTACAAAGATATTAAAAATATTTGTTCCGCGGAAATTCTGGGTAACTAAAATATTCAGTTCAAAGCATCAAAAGGCTTACCCGCGTGTTTCCGCCATTGGTATTCTCGATAACTCGAGCAGTTTCTTTTATCAGCCTCTTTTGTAGATCCTTTGGAATGAGCTATTAAATAAATAGCTAGTGGCCCTTACCACACCGAATAAAAGAACACGACCTTCCCTCTATCGCCAACAATATACGCAATTGAAAAATAAATCGGGTTCCTTAGAATATATTTGTTCCGATATTTTGACTGAGACCCTCATCACATCCTTTGTATGCAATAAATATATTCACTATCCCATCTCCCCATCCCAACTACGCCAGGTGTGAATGAAACTCTCTTTGATTTCACATATTCTTTATTTTTTAAGTTTTTACGAATTCTAACTAATTGGTAACTCAAATATCACAAAATGAAAATAACATTAAAAAATAAACATTTCAAAAACAATAAAAATAATAACAAAATTGAATACACATCAATATCAAAAGTATAGGATTCAAGCTCGATGGGAATGTTTATGTTATTCCTATGTATTTATGTACTTGTATAAATTGTCTAATATGTAATTTTGTTATAAAATACTGGAGTTAAAAGCTCTGGGTTTATTTTTGTAATGCGTGAGAGTTTTGCGTTATCACAGTGTTCGGCAAGTAAATACAGCGTGGTTAGTGAACAATTATAATTACTTTTTACTTATAAAAGTATTTTGTACTACCTAACATTTGGTATTTCTATCATCATTGCGTATGTATTGACTAGTTACACTTTTATAAGTAAAATGGTTATAGTGAAAACTTATTTGAAAACATTTAAAAGTTACACATATTAAATTATTACTATCCTGTATACTGTAATACTGAATATCATAAGACAGTCAAATGTGACTATTATTATTTAAAGTCAGTCTATTTGCTTTTACAAATTCATTTAAAAGTTGATATGCGACTTTGTACAAAATGATATTTGCGTCCGCACAAACTTTAGGTTCAATATTGTTATAGGCTGCCTTCATAAACGCAGCCATTATTGTGGTTATAGCTATCAAAACACGGTTCTATCGCGAACTCCAATGATTGATTGACCTAATTAAAATCGGTTATCGGTTTGGTCCTCGCCATTTGTAATGATTGTAATTTTACATTTTATTTCGAACCTTAGTTATATTATTTTAAGGACCCATTCTGATTCGCACGTTTTCTGATATTGTGGGCATAAACGTCAATTCAACGTGTGGCTTTCGGAAAGTTCTATTGCATTCCGGTTCCAAGCCAGCGGCAAAATTTTGCTATGTTCGGAATTTTATTTACCCATTCCGCAATAACAGCATGTTCGTTTGAATGGATCTTCACTATTCTAATTTATTAAATTTATGTTACGTCAAATCGAACGATTTTGGGTTCTCCCAAATTATTTCTACACAGATTATTTTAAATATTTCTATACAACATTTGAGGGTTTTATAACGACTAGACTGGTTTTAATAAAGTCAATAAAATAGTTCCTATATTGGACTTAAATATACATGATGCTCCATTGGTCTCATATGTATCCTCCCAAAAGGAACAACAATTTTGCTATCCAAATAGGATGTAGTACAATTGGGTTTACAAAGAAGACGGCGACAGTGAGATTCGCATAAAAGGAACATGCTCTAACCAAAGTAATGTTTAGGGTAAAGGTCACATAGAGCCTTCATACAAGCGATGTTTGAGATCAGCTGATGACAACATTTGCATGGAATGATATGTTGGGAACCCTACGCTTTAGGTTTCTACGACCTTTCTAGAATATCTCGGATAAAATTGCAATATTTGTATATATCCCTAAATTGTATATTTCTAGGCGACCAGCCGAATCAAATATTGCTTGAATGATAGAGCCCGTAACACAATTGATGTAAGGTTGAGTTTACACTGGTGCTTTGGTGCAGGCGTTGATGTCGCCGATGCTCTTGACGCGGCGATGTCGTTTCTGCTTGAGCACGGCGTCATCGGCCGACTTGGCCGGTAGAGGCGAACTTACTCGATGAGCCTGGTCTGCTTTTTGACCGTACCTAAAGGAAAATACGAGCATAAGAATCTTCGCAATCTAAGGAATGTTTAAGATAAAGTATGACAATTTTATTTAAAAGAAAAGTTTTTGATCGGCATTGTCAAGTTTTGAATGAGATTCAAGTGTCTATCGCTGTAAGCACAAGAAGTTTTTGGAGTTTCTGTACATAAACGTGTACCTCATAAAATCTAAAGGACATAAAACAAAATAGCCACAACCGATTTTATCATACATCACCCTAAATGCAAATTTCGAGCCTAACAAGGTTATCCCAACAAATTCAAGTAGGCGGGTAGTCAAACACCTACGCGGGCATAGTGTGCCACATCTGAAGTTAGATTACGTTGGAAAACAGCAAACCTTTGTCTTCTACTCTTGTAAATGTAATTAGGTCATCCAATTCTGTTGGCTTTAAAACACGAACTGTATCTAAAGAAATAAAAGAGAGCGGTCTATTGAATTTCCGCGATTTAGTTCGCATAGAGTTTTATGCAAGTGTCTATAGAAATGTGGACTTTGGTTTTATGTTATTTTTGTTAAATATACTCTTGAAACAAACGGCTTTTTTTATGTTCTTCTTTATAAATTAAATGAAAAGGGATAATCAGAAATACCAGTACATACGGATTAAGTGTTTTGGTATATCACTTACCTGTGAGTAATACTAGAATTCTCCTTGATATCATTGAGCCTGGTGAGGCTGTCTCTTGTCGACACACTGGACTGGGAGTACAAACTCAGCGGCGTGTATATGGGCTCGTACTCCTGTAGTGTTGGCGGCGGCGCGTACGTCATGCTCAGTTGGGAGAGCGTGCGGACGGCGATAGGCGGCGAGTACGATAGCTGGTAGGGTTGCGTCAGACTCAACACGCTTGAACTCTCGCTTGAACTCGATGGCGATGTCCTCTCGTGTTTTGGCTTTAACACCCCTAGAGCTCGAGTTATTGAACCCTGTAAAGAAATCTTAGTTGTGAATTTAAATCTTTCCATGTATTGGTGTCAAACTTTTCAGAATGTCGCTCTTACCCTCAAACTATGCCTCCTGGAGTCCCCACTAAGATCGATGCCTGGTAATCCAGTCGCAACAGACCTCGAAAACGGTCTACCCAACATCCTGATTTGGTGACCGAACAAGTTTCTGAAAACCAATTACAATTTGATTTCACTACACAACAGAAGCAGTACAAATTTGAGACCACATAAAAGCCAGGCAGAGCGTAGTTTGCGTAAGTTATGGTCGCTTAAATCTCTCAAATTTGCACTTATTTGTGTTTAATATCTGCTAACACAAAAAGCTCACATGCAAATTCTGTTTTAATTATATTTTACAGTCGCAATGTTGGACCTCAGTACTGCATATTTTTTTTGTTCCTAGCAGAAAAAATAACGCAAACATTTTCATATTCACAGATTTATGTTCATTGGAAGCTACGAGAGACAGTTAATAAAAAGTGAATTGTAATTCAATAATATTTTGCATAGACATCAAAAGCATGATGCACTTTGCTGGAAATGATACGAATCATGCTGATTGTGTACGAATATGGATATAAATAAAAATAAATAACACGAATATATTAATGGATTGTATGACAATGAAAAGTACTGGATCCAATATTGGCATTGGAAGCAAATATTTGGAGATCAATATTTGAGAATCCGACAGTACTGTTCCTTGTGCACTTGAAGTAAAAACAACAACAATACAATTAAATGTCATAACTAAATCCATCAAGCTCGCATGTCAACGTGTTGTAAATTATTATTATAAAACAAAATGGAACGTTACATGGAAGGAGAAAATGTGGACAGAGTCTGATTATTATGTAGTGCGGTCTAATGATGATGACAGAGAGGCATTCATGATGTATCGATAAAATGATCGTTACCGTTCTGTCTCGATGCAAGGATCGCCAAGTTTAGGGTGATGGATAATAAAAAGAAACTGACTCGATGTCCCTTAGGTTTATCTTTTTCATCAGGATTTATTCACATTTATAGTTCAATTGATATCGTTACAGGTGAACCTAATATACAATGTTGTCAACTTTACAGTATGAATGTATACAAGTCAAAAACATAGTTATCTTACAGTATTAGTAAACGCTATTATTGTTATAATCCTAAAGCTATGGTGATGGTTCCGTCTTTACACCTATGAATATTCAATTGTAAAGATTTTAAAATCTTTGATTATTACAATTAATTCAAAATCGTCATAAAATTGAAATGAAACCTCTTTATCAAGTTTAGTGAATGCAGTTAATGGGATATGAGTTACCCCCTATGAATAATACGAAGCATCTCATGCTTATCTTTATAATATCAACTAAGTTGTATACATTTACTAGTTTACCAAATTGATCAATCTCGAATTAACATTAACGTGACGAATCTAATCTACGGCAAGATGGGGACTCTAGGGGGTCACAATGTCCAACATTGAATCTAACACTGACGAAGGCGAAGGAACAAAACAAAGTTACTGTGAATGTGTCCGATCGCTCCAACTTTTTGATATCCTTTACTTACAAACCACGATCCCTACGATAACTTATCAGTCTTCACCGCTCGTAAAGTTTTCCATCAAAAAGTTTCAAAAAACGAGCAAGTTTTGACGGTAGGATACAAAATTTTCTTTCGCAAAGAAAATGTTTTTGTGTAAAAATAGCGAATTTACAAACATTTGATACAGGAAATTTTACATAGATACAGATTTGGGCACCGAAGCGATTATTTATTTTTTAAACGAGAGTTTTTTGATTTTCGTTGGTTTATCTTTGTTTTGTGGACAACATGGATGCTCGGGCAGCCTCCACTTGCAGTTCTTCCACCTGGCAAAATATCGTATACCTGCAGGATTGCACCTCACATTATAATCAACTACAGATGCTCACGTACGGGAGAGGACTACTCAGTACTCATACAGCCGCGCATGCACTGTGCGGCGCGACACGCCACTCGCCGACATACTTCCATCACTTTATTATAATGCAGATATGGGACAAACAATCTAAGAACTTCGTTATGATATATAGGTACTGTGCTCATCGTCACCAAACAAACTGCTAAACATATTCAGGTATATATTGTAAGTACATAAATCATTCATATCATGTAATATATTAAGAAAATATAACATTTACATAGATACATATTGAATTGGTGTGGATAATATTGACTTGCAAGTTGATTGGTGGAATTCATACAAATCGGTGTCTGAAGCAAATATTATATTTTCCTGGATTGGAATATAATTGAGTGTGCAGGTGACTCACCTCGCTGGGATGACGAGAGCATCAAATTCTGCTACCAAGTGTCTTCTGATAATGCTCTTGGATGGAGGAATGCCGAGCGCGGTCGCCATTGTCTCGCCGGTGAACGACGGCTCTAGGACCACGAGTCCGCCGTGCACTCCACTGTCTGTCGTAATAACATTATCAACTACGTGACCGTCTGTTCTAGACTTAAAGGAAAGACAATCTAAACTTGTTGGACAAATGTACCTTTGAGATTTTCCGCAAATTCACCTAAATCAATATTATGAGCCCATCGCATAAACCTCTGATTGGTCCAGACTAAGGGATCGGCGTCCACGTTCTCGCATTGATGCCGTCTGACAGCCAGCGCCTACAACAAACAAAGATGTTGCAAAAACTTAACGATGATTGATCGGCTCGGGTAATTTATAACGTTGAAAATAAGAAGGGAAATAATAAACGTGATGTAACAGGTTTTTAGCTAACTGTCGACCAGGCAAGAGCGGAGTGCGAAATGATTAATGGGTGTACATTACGGGGGCACGGCAATGCGAGACGGAACATTTTGTTCCAGCTCATTGGATAATCGCTCATTTGCTTTTCGTTATCTCACCCTACTTATCGGGAGGGACGTGGAAAGGTTTTCTCATTTCGAGCCACGCAATTTGTAAATGAGATGAAGAGTGTAATTTATGTCATTGTCATCTTTAATCTATTTTCTTTCCTTTATTTATTTAGTCTTCAGTAAATTACTTTTGTTCTCAAGTCTTTGCGTAATGTATTTTTGTTTGCAGATATAAATCGAATCCTTGTTGAAAGTTCACTGACCTGTCGATCGTACTTCATTATTCTAAGCAGATGTATGCCGTGTACGATGGAGGCTTGGTGGAACTTCCTCGTCACTCCGAGGTACTTCTCTAATTCCTTCTTGCTGATGGTGTCTAGCATGCGTGCGTCCACCAAGTTCGCCAGGAACGACTCCGCGTACTGTTGAAAGAAATTTTACTTCTGCTGAACATGTTATTGCTGTGTTGTGTGTGGAAATGTAAATATTGATCAGTAAAGTCCATTTTTTTGTTTGTTTGCCTAAGTTTGTGTTGTGCACGTACCTGTGATAGCCCCAAATCCGGCAGCCACTCAGCAGCAACCCAAGCGTGGGTCAGCTGTCCTATACTGGGGTTCCTGACGAGGTCGGGCCGCCGCCGCTCCTCGATGGCCAGGCGCAGCTTCTTGCGGTGCATCGGCTGCGAGATGCCCAGCCCCACCTCCAGGTCCGCGTCAGACAACTCGAGCAGAACCTGCCCATTCAAAGCACGGATCTAGAACCAACCAGAACACAATATTTGACGCTTAATGCGCGTCTCTCGCTCTACTAAACACATCCCTACATGTTATGATTCTTATGATGTCACCATGTCGTGAATAACTTTTGATGTTCGTGATTTCCCTTTCATGTCAAGA
Source organism: Heliothis virescens (assembly GCA_002382865.2). Taxonomy (NCBI): domain Eukaryota; kingdom Metazoa; phylum Arthropoda; class Insecta; order Lepidoptera; family Noctuidae; genus Heliothis; species Heliothis virescens. Next base: position 6,053,173 of record NWSH02000525.1, on the reverse strand, counting down.
CTGCCTACTCAAAAGTTTGATATCAACATATAAATAAGCAAATTCCGCCGTGAATTTATCCGGGGGTGTATCGGTACCCGATTTCCATACAGATGTAATAAAATGAGCGCATTCCGAATAATGAATGGATTTGTGGGTAATGAAAATGGTTTTTTTATTCCATTCGTTACATATGAAAATATAATTCGCGTCGTTTTCGTTGAGAATTATGATCAGCCAAAATTAAACAGCGATTTCAGTATTCACATAAATTAAGCAGAAAATAACCAACTAACAACCATTCAAGATTTGAAGCATGTTAACAAATGGAGTACTAAGTGCTTAATACGATTTGTGCTAATACTTGAAGCCTCACGGAGTTAAATGTAACAGAGCATTAGTGACCTCGTTTTACTGACACCTTTACACACTACCTTTATGAGGTAGTAAGACAGTTAAAACTTTAGTACCTATTCTTTAAATTGCAATTGCGCTAACTGCAAAGGTCTTATAGCAAGCGACGGTGACGGTCTAGCTAGGTAGAATTTACTATCACACGACAGCTTATTTGAGTAATTCTGGAAGCTATTAACTGGTCCTTAGAAATTATTGTGACATATTTAATTTGAAATTATTGCGAGATATTAAATTACCTGGCATGAATTGATAGCTTACACATTTAATGCATACTAATTACAGATGTGTTCCAAGCCATGCAAGGATCGTTGGAGTTGCGGCGTGAAGGCATACCTAATACATACAAAAGGTGTAGGAGTATATGATGAACAAACCTTGCCACTCTTGACATTATCAGCGACAGCAGCAGCATACTGTGGCATGCCCAGTGCCAGTTCTAGCCACGCAATAATGGCGGGCGCACGCCATCTCGAGAGCGGCAGTGACGCCGCTTCCCTCAACGCGGCCTCGCTGCCCAAGGGCGACCACGCGCGAGTGCTACCAGTACCGGAGTAGATCGGCTCTGAACAACAAGCTAGATTGAACACATTGAACGTATTGGTTTGTGACCTGATCAGGTCACCCGAAGGTTCCCAATGCTGGTTGCTAAGGAGAAATGGGTTAGGAATAAATTATAAGTAGTATAAGAAGTTATATAGGTTTGGTTAATAGCACCAAAAAATATTGCGAGTAATTTTTTTGAGCTGAGCTGAGTTGAGCTGTCCAATAAATTTTTATCAGTTTATAAGGAAAGAAATGTATTTTTATATGAAATAGTACTCAATTCAAAGAAAAATACATGGAGTGCTTACAAGAGCTTTTCTCAATTAATTCGTTACAACAATTTAGATACATCTTTATACTCTAAACTCACCACTCTCATGACCGCTAATAGCCGCGCTGCCGGACTTGGTGCGGTGCCTAGAGCGTGCGAACACGCGCGATATGGAGCCCCAAGCGGAGCCGCGGCCTCGCGAGCCCTTGCTGCCCGCGCCTGACCGGCCTCGCACACCTCCAAGTAACGCAGCCTCGCATTCACCAGGGCTTGATAGCTGTTCCACTGACCTGATAGGTAATTTGATATGATACTTCAGTTTTTCAAATTCATGATTTACTATTGCCATATGATAAGCCAAATGAGTAAGTATTCAAACAAGGCTGAAATAATCATCTATTAAAAGGACCTATACACAGAATATTAAACTCAGTCCCTATCTTGTATTCATTCCTGGTAAATATTCAGTAGTTATACTACCGAATATTACTGAAAGGTCTACAAAGACTATATTAACATGCATCAGGTGTACTCTTTCAATCATTCAAATGCGCAATTTATATTTGACACCCAATCGCTACCTACGACGCCCTTTTCACGTAGTTTTTCTCATTCGAAATCTTAAAATATCGCAAGATGAAAGATTTATAAAGGCAGTCTGCGAACATTTGTGGAAAATGAAAAAGAATTAAGCCGGAAGAAATTGTAATTTCAAGTTGCTATTGCTGAATTGCGTACCGAATCGGCGTAATACGCGATAAATTCTGACAAAAATTCGATATAATCGTCGTAGTAATAAAGTAGCCTGTGAAAGTAATAAAATGTTATTGTCCCATTTCTATATTATTAGTACCTATTTTCTTTAGGTTTGGAGGGCAAGTCGAAAAACGACAGAAATAAACGGAAAGAAGTCGGTTGAAATGAAGTATTATTAAGACGAAAATATGATAATATCGCTTTTAGTAATAAATTGGCCGGTAAAAGTAATAGAATAAACCATTTTCACTCAGTTTACTTTCAGGTTTTACGGAGTCTAATAAACCGCTGCGGCTATTCGCAAAATTGTGCTAATGTCAGCAAATAAAGATAGGACTTCATTAGCACCGAGATAACTTTTACAGGCTTTCTGAATAAATATTGAGAACGTTTCTAGATTCAGCCGCATTTATTAACTCAACATGAAAGCTGAGTTTTTTTTTTCTCTTTTTAAAGAACTGAAATATCAACATTTATCCAGTTAAGTCCTAATTAGAGGTATATGTTTTTTTTGTGTTAACTTTAAATTCTTAAATGTTAGGTGGGAGATGAATTTTGTATCATGAAAGGTTTACACAACAACTGCAAATGTTAAAGGTAATATTGGCATTAATAGGGTAGACGATAAGGTAAAAATTAAGCAAATCCATTTAGTCCGTAATTTAGATTATCGCAAAATATTGGGCACGTACTTATTATTTTAAAAAATCTATGAATATTCACAATGATAATGAGTATTAAGTTCAGGAGTGGGGATCCTGACATCACGCCTATGTAAAAATCGCACATAGGCGTGACGTCTCGCGCAATTTCAACGGTTTATAGCTTCGTAATTATTTGTTTAGATGAGAAAAGAAAAAATACGTATTCAATNAGCACCGAGATAACTTTTACAGGCTTTCTGAATAAATATTGAGAACGTTTCTAGATTCAGCCGCGTTTATTAACTCAACATGAAAGCCGAGTTTTTTTTTCTCTTTTTCAAGAACTGAAATACCAACATTTATCCATTTAAGTCCTAATTAGAGGTATATGTTTTTTTGTGTCAACTTTAAATTTTAAATGTTAGGTGGGAGATGAATTTTGTATCATGAAAGGTTTACACAACAACTGTAAATGTTAAAGGTTCATGTATTGGCTTTAATAGGGTAGACGATAGGTATAGAAAAAATAAGCAAATCCAGTAAGTCCGTTATTTACATTATCGCAAAATATTGGGCACGTATTTTTTATTTTAAAAAATCTATGAATATTGACAATGATAATGAGTATTAAGTTCAGGAGTGGGGATTCTGACATCACGCCTATGTAAAAATCGCACATAGGCGTGACGTCTCGCTCGCGCTATTTCAACGGTTTATAGCTTCGTAATTATTTGTTTAAATGAGAAAAGAAAAAATACGTATTCAATATTTTTTTATAATCTAAAAAGACTAATTAGATTTTTTTAGTCTTGTAGCCTATTAACGTGTATAACTAACCTTGACAGGGATCCAGCGTCAATGGAGCGTGTGAAGGGCGACGCACTGTTGTGAGGCGACAACGTGGGACTGCAGTCACGGGGTGTGCTTACTACGACAAACAAATACAAAACTAAATTAATTACAAACTAAAAAAACTTCCAAATTTTTAAGTATTACCTATTTGATATAACTAGATTTTTTTATGAATAAGTACTAAGGTTAGTTACCGTACCTTAAGTTCTATAACAACTTCACATTATACTGTATGGATGATCTCTACTTTCCAACAATGAACCGTCTCAAGGCATCAGACTTACAAAACATGAAACTTACACAGCATAATTTCAATAATGCTCATATATTCATCGTGTTCGAGAAAAGGGAATTGAAAATGTGGGTGTCTCTTATACTGAACCGAGCAGTATATCGTCGCCGTAAAGTACTTAGCTCTAATGGCGGGTAGGTGTATGTAGAATAGGGCGAGGCTTACAAACTACTTTATATTACTCAAGCTTTTATCCTCCCCGGAATAAAATGTCCCGATGCATCCTATCGGCGGGCGGCTCGTCGAAGAAAAACGGGTTCAGCGCAAAGTACTAAGGCGTGGCAATATTTGTATCTCTTTTTCCGAATTCCATTCTCGCAGTCTTGTAATTTGGAGGCATTTGAATGAAAACTCAACATCCGCCCCGTTTATTCGAAGCGACAAAGAAAATATGCACGTTATTTTATTATTTCCTAAGAAAGAGCTTTCAAGTATTTCGAAATTATACAATAGAAATTTGTACATCAATGAATAGAAACGTTAAAGCCACGAAATGTACGTAATATAGATCCTTCCAGATTGTAAAATAACAAGCTGCAACTCCGACATGTTTTACGAGCAATATCTATTTCCGACAGTTGGCTTGTGATGGCTTACACAAAGCCAATGGACCTTATTTGTGATATTCGATGTCAGTATTCTATGTTGAAATATCAAATACTTTATTTTACAAACATAGCTAACAGCACTCATGGAAAATACTAGGAAACTAGGGTACTTTATACCCTAGTTTCCTAGTATTTTGTAGGTTATTACCGTCGTGGAAAAAATATTTCAATTTTACTTTTACAACGAAAAAAGTGCTATAAACATACTTTGCTTTAGCCACAAAAGAATTAAGTTTTTGAATTTATTTTATAATAAAAATAAACCTAACCAATCGTATAAAAAGCGACCTACAGCGCCACACCACACAGTACCACCCACAGACACAGTTGATAACANATCCGCCCCGTTTATTCGAAGCGACAAAGAAAATATGCACGTTATTTTATTATTTCCTAAGAAAGAGCTTTCAAGCATTTCGATATTATACAATAGAAATTTGTAGGTACATCAATGAATAGAAACGTTAAAAACCACGAAATGTACATAATATAGATGCTTCCAGATTGTAAAATAACAAGCTGCAACTCCGACATGTTTTACGAGCAATATCTATTTCCGACAGTTGGCTTGTGATGGCTTACACAAAGCCAATGGACCTTATTTGTGATATCTGATGTCAGTATTCTGTGTTGAAATATCAAATACTTTATTTTACAAACATAGCTAACAGCACTCATGGATAAAGTACCCTAGTTTCCTAGTATTTTGTAGGTTATTCTCGTCGTGGAAAAAATATTTCAATTTTACTTTTATAACGAAAAAAGTGCTATAAAAATACTTTTGCTTCAGCCACAAAAGAATTAAGTTTTTGAATTTATTTTATTTATAATAAAAATAAACCTAACCAATCGTACAAAAAGAGACCAACAGAGCCCCACCACACACTACCACCCACAGAGACAGTCGATATTGCTGCCAGTTGCTTTTTCCATTTTCCAGATATACAAAAGAAAATTACTTTAGTTATTACAAAAGCATATCGAATACAATCGACGTCCAATATTTGCGAAATAAAAACTCAATGAATTTGTTCCTGTTATACAAAAGGGTGTAAACAAAAACATGGTTTTTGATGGAATGAAGTTCTGAATTTTCAAACAGTCGTTTTGCAATAGTAACGTTGTTGTCAGGAGCTGTTTGATGTACGAAGCATGTTTCGTAAAACAGTATAATATTGACTGCTGCCTCCAGCAATTTTAGTTGTTGAACTGTACACATTTTAGAATGCAGAATGCGTTGCAAATTGTTATTTAGCATATTGTGGAGTTCCATAATTTGCATTCAACAACGTTTCAATTCTCTACCAGTTTTTGTTGAACAAATACTAACGTAGTTTTACTCCGCAAAAAAAGTAGAAAGCTATAGTAAAATTTTGAATTTAAATTCAATAATGCACAAATACACTATAGCTTTTAATAAAATATTAATAAAACGATAATCCATAATACGGAATCGATTCAAGCGCAATGATGAAAGGATTCAGTCAGATCATTTCTCAGAACATATAAATGGTTGATCAGAGAGAAACAAAATGAATAGGTACACAATTCCCACATAAAAGTTTCTTCGAATATCAAAAGTAGGTAGTTTTGTACCTCATAATTCCTCTATCATTCGCTCCACAGACTATTCCGAGAATATGTTGTCGGTCGTCAATTTATCAGAGCTTGTTGTCTCGCAACTGCGCGAAACAATTTCATCTTGTCATTAACAAAGTTTATCCTCTAATAAAAAACTCGTTTCTACAGAGAAAATTTTTACTGTTTCAATTTTTCCCGCTAAAATGGCCTTTGATAAGAATGAGATGGGAAACTTCGTAATGTAAAAATAGATGAGATTTTTTAATGTTTACGGCCAGTGACCCTCGCCTAAATGAGTCATTTTGATGCAATATATCATTCATAATGTACCTAAAAGTTGAATGTTTCCCGCGCAGCGACAGATATCATTATACTTGTTTTCAACATGAGCGAGTTGCAATCCGCTTTATTTTCCAGCTGAATCATGGAAATCATATTTCATTTCATAACAACAATGCCGCGGATGTAACAACGTTAAAAGGGATTCGTTTAAGTTAAATTCGTCAAAAATTAAAGACGAAAATGCGACATTCAGATTAATTGCACACACAAAATGAAGTTAAATTTATGTTGATTTATTTAGCCCAAAAAGCGGCAGAACAAAAGGGCAAATTGTATATTGCGGTGGAGTAAGAAATGAAATTAAAAATTGTGTTTACGTATGTCTCTCGGGTACGGGATGACTCGGCGTAGTAATAAACGGAGAACGAAATTTTCATCGTATGTTTGTTAATGATTTTTTGCCGATTAATAACTACATCTTAAAGTAACGCTTTTCACCTCACCGATGCCTAAGTAATCGTATTATGGACATATATTATTCTATCAACAACTATGACTATCGACTCTATGAAGTCTTGATCCTTGGGAAGCATCAGTGTTCATGTAATTACAGTCGCTTAGAAAATCTTTTCACATAACACTTTCCCAAATAAATGCAAAATATTAACATAGTATTTAGGCAGTAATTTCCTTATATCATGACTACTCACGTTGATAGATATGATGAGCTGAAGACACGAGCGAGGCGGCGTCCGTGTCATAAGCGTCGAGCGTGGGCGGAGCGCCTTCAGCCGTCGAGTCCGATAGATTGCCACCGCACACTGATGTGGCGCCACCATCGCTGCTACCTGATTTCACAAAATGTTGCAATTCATCAATTAAATTAAGGTATATAGAAATGTACACACGCTCGAAAAACATAATTCTCATGCCGTTGGCATAAATCTTGTACAATAAGTACCTACCTACACAACAAATACTTGCCAAAAATTGTTTCGAAGCATTTGAAACTTATCAGAACTAGATTGACTACCATACATTATTGCCATCGTCATCTACACGTTATAAACTCAGATCTCCTCTGATAAGCACCCCCACTGGCTGTAGCTGTCTCCTAGTCAAGCTGTAATGTATATGATTACCTCTAACACCGGAGTCGGCGCTGCAGCTGCCTCTATCGCCGATCAAACCGGAGGGCCCTCCCAGCATCATCGGCGGGCCCATGCCGAGCGACGCCACGCTCTCGCCCTCTGATAGGCACCCCGCTGCCTGTAGCTGTCTCCGAGCCTAATTTCGACAAAAATATATCTTTATTAACCACCTTTGATAAAAAATAAAGTTTGAATGGTGCATTAATTGATGATTAATATAACAATTCTGAAAATTGTTGCCTGGTTATTCTTTGTTCGTTCTACGCTTCAGCAGCAATTACTCTACCTACAGTATCAATTCATTTCAATTACTAGGTATTTGCGGTTCAAATGAATTATAATATAAAGGAGGATGATGCAAGATTACGCTAGAAGAAAAGCAATAAACACGACATAATTTTCTTTTATGAACTTAGCAGTTCAAGTTATGAACATCACAATTTTATTACTGCGTAGTTATAACGCTCTTTATTCTAGACAGTATTACTGCCTACGTGAATCCGAGTGCTCAAAAACGTGCTTCAAATA
>NWSH02000525.1:6027047-6037611 GCA_002382865.2 Heliothis virescens | reverse complement strand
GTACAGACGACAGCACATCAAGTTACCACAATCTGTCAAATTTCTTCACTCGATTTTCAACCTTATCACAATGGAGGTAGGTTAATCTTTGATTGGTAAAATTTGACAGATTCGTATACGTTGACCTGCTGTTGTCTGTACTTCCTTGCCTGAAATAGCAAAGTGATCACATTTTCATTAGGTATTCTTGCAAACTAAGTAGTACTTCATGCAACTATGACATATAAGTTATGCGGTGTTCATGATCTATATACCTCTGGGTAAGCCAGTTTTTGTAGTTCATATAATTTGTTTGTCAGTTTCAAAATTTTTTTACACAATCCAAGCAGTTTTTGCTCATAAAACTTCACGGGATTCGTTTTTCGAGAATATCAATCTAAAATGTTCGAAACTTGAAAAAAGAGGAATGTTACTGGCAACAAATATTCCATTTGAATAGTGGAAGCGACTTCATCGCTGAATGTCTGCTGTGCGGTTTGTACAAGCCTAGGTAAAATGTTTCCGTTTTAATCGACGGTCGCGTCGGATGAACAATACGTTGTTTTCTTCTTATTTGTTGTAAATACCTATACTGTATTCCTACTAAAGAAGTATGTCATGTGGTTGATAAATTATCTTTTTTATTTTTAAACTAAATGCATGTTATAAAAAACCTCATTCTAGACTTAGGTAAACATTGCCACTCTTCAAAAATTTTAATCGCTAAATAGCAAAATAGTATACAAATACTGTTGCTGTAACTTTATTAAATTATATAAATAAACATGAAGCCCTAATTTTCAGGTAGGTGCCTAATATTAAAAATAAGTTCCACGACAGTTTGACGTAAGAATTTATAAAGTGTTCTAGCGTGGTTGTGCTTGTAATAATGCGGGTTTCAGGGCGCGTCAGCAGTAAAAGTTGGTGCAAGTTCCCTTAGGAGCCGACGTCGACGGCACTACCTCCAAGTTGGGAGTCCAAACTCGCTAACTAGATAGGAGCGCGTCTCGTCCTTCAGCCTTAATTATAAATAAATATTACGAATTTGGGGCCCGCTCCATTTGTTCAACAAATCGTCAATGTCAACTATCGTGATTGGAGCTAGGTTAACGAAACATTATACGACCTTATTACTTACTACGTAACTTAAACGTGTACGTTTATTTACCTGTACTTTGTGGTAATCTACATTATGTTAGATTATGGAATCAATCATTAAGGAAGTTTGAAGATTAAAAATTACAAACAATGTAACAAACTTCAAACTGGAACGCAAAAACCTCTTCCTGTATTTTTAAAATAAAGTAAAAAATAATAAGTAACGATATTTCAAATCATAAACAAGAAATAATCGTTTACAATCATTTTCATAGGACAAAAACATCAGACATGTAAAACAAGGCAGTGTTTCATAGGTACCATACTGACATTTTATACCGGGTGTCGCGATCACAATGCTATTATACCATGAACCTATATGTACATACCTATGTATAACGTTTATTAATGTTATGTACGATCATAACATAGGCCTCCGTTTCGGTACATACGTTGCTAAATTACGACCCTTTTTCATGACACGAAATTAATAGTACTAACATTATTTCTTATTGCGAATTATTTACCTTTTTACTTTAGAGGTGTAATGTAAAATCAGAAATGCAACATTAACTACCCTACTGTAGTATCCAGCAACCTACGATTGATGTCCTGATGGGAAATAAAGTATACTCTCAGCGATAAGAAGTGGGCATCTAATTGGCTTATCTTCCCTTGTAGTTCCTTTATAGTTGGGTATATTAGTTAAGATTAATCAGACTTTCATTAGTAAACACCTACTAAAGAAAAACATCAAAATCCTGCAATAAACACAACAAAAACCTTTTTCAGCTCGACTGAACCGCCACCATTATTTAAGGCACCCTAATAAGGCCGCACACTAATATGTAAATGAGCCCCTTATAAGCGAATAACTGTATTATAATCGTTTCTCTATATCCCGTTGCTTGTGTGTATGTAATTGAAATGTCAGGTGGATCTCGCGGTAATCCAATATAGTCGCGCGCGTGATTATGTCATCCGTAGTATTCGAACGTATTTTTATTTAGCCCTGGATTTTTAGTAAATCCCCGAGTGTTGGTATTTAATTCGCTTTATTAAAACCGTGTAGGCAGAATGTAGGACATATTTTTTGCTCTAATACATATACATATTTTTTATTAACAGTTTCATTTGACGAGCAAAAGATGTTTTGACGTCAAATTTTGATAAAGAGTTCAATTTCCTCCAGTAAATGACGTAGAACTTTAAACTTAATCTAGTAGTTTAACTTAATCACAACGTCAACTTGAAGCAGCCATTTCCCTAAAACCTGCATACTTTGTAGCCACCACATGAAACAGATTGAAATTAATATCCGCGAAGCTCACTAACTTGTGACGGGAACCACCTTTGATATATTAATCCACTTAAGTTTTAACATTGGCTTAAATAATATGAAATATGCTACACCGTAATTCCAGTTTATATTAAACTGTGCTTAGTTACGCTGAATAAAGCAAGGGGGGAATAGATGAAGATGTTAATTTCCTATGCAAACCTCGCTGAAAGCGCTTTGAGCTCAGGTGCTCGTCCCAGATATTGCACTGGCCGCCGCGGCAATACAATTATACTGACGTATAGACAGTCAAAACAATGTTGCTTTTCATTACAGAGGAGCTTATGCTTTCAATCTTGTTACGTAGTACACTCATAGACTACTTACTTGATGTGAAATATAAAGCTGTTTATATGAAATACTGACAGCTTAAAATAACAGAAATACCCTTACAATATTATAAATACGAAAGCAGGTAACACTGTTGGGCTGTCAGTCTCGCTTTCACGCCATCACAATTGAATGTTAAATGTTTTTGTATACCGATTGCCTTGAGCCTGAGAAAGGATATAGAGTACTTTAGTGTCCAAGTGCGGGAAATAGGTAGTCACCTCGGGGCGCGGGTGCAACCGCAGAAAAAAGCTAGTAATGTTGTAAAAGAAAATGTTGCCTAACTTTAGTCAAAACAGATTACGAAAATGTTACGAGACAAATTATTATTCATGTTATTGCCACTCGCACTTAGTAAACATCTGAAAGAGCCTTAACCTCCTGGATTCCAGAAAAAAAATTATTCGATTTTCTTTTAAACTTAGGTTATATGGTACATAGGAGGTCTGTACATGTCCAAAAAAATGCAAAAAAAAATATTGTGTTATATACCTAGATTTTACTTATGTCTTTTATATATGACAAAGGTTCTGTACAGGACACTAGAACTTTACTATACGTCATATATTTATGACACTAGAATTCAACTTCAAATAAAAAAACCAAGTGTTTATTAAATTAATATGCATTAATTATTATTATCACCATCGGATCACTCTTTATAATATTTTTTCTCAATTAATATAATTATAATTTTGGTATGCAAAATAGATTTTTCACATGATATGTTCATCAATTGATTAAAACGTAAATAAGTGAATCAATCTCGGTCTCAACTTTTTTGTAACTGGGTTGGTAAAACGAGAGTTCTAAAGGGTTCAAACTGACTATTCCATGGGTCAGAGATAGGCGTTATGTACTATACTTTAACTACTGCATGATGTGAATATCCTCGGGTGCCTCTAGTTGGCCCCCCACGACCAGATGGGCGGGTGGGGTTTCGGCGTCGACTCCTTCTCTCCATTACAGAAGATTGTAGTCTATAGCCTCATCTGAGGAGCTGGAAGACGAAGTACTGAATTCTTCGTCTTCTCCAGGTCTTGGAGTAAGAGTATCTTCATTCTGATCAGCATCAGTGAGATCTTTGTCCGATTCTTCGAGTCACAATAAAAGTTCTTTATCACGTAAGGCTGTAGAAAGAGGGAACCTATGTCATATATATACGACATAAACAATGAGAAAATTTTCATTTTGAGAACCATTGTAATACCAGTATGACATTAAAAAGTTTCTGATCTCAATGTCCATAATAATTGACTATTTGAAGAAATAATCTATTAATTGGTTCCGTTGGTATGTTATTAGTACAAAACAAGTATAAATATTGTGACAAATAAGTTGATTCAATAATGATTTTCGGATTACCTACCGCGAGCATCTGAACGACGTGTTATCTTCCTCGCCGCGCTTCAAAAAATAAGGTATTTGACGTATCTGTCAAGCTCAAAATGACGTTTGGTGTAGTGTTGCTGGTTTATTAAGGTTACACAAGTATCATAAAATGAGTATTTCCGAAAAACATTCACAGATAACTTTAGAACGAAATTTAAATTCTTTAAGTAATATAGGTATGACGCGGGCATCCAGGAGGTTAACAAAACACTCTTTAATTACTTTCAGAGTGATTTATGAATTTATGAAGAAAACCTAATTTTAAAGATAAAAACACAAACAAGTTTAAAATATTTATATTGCAATGATATCGTAGAAGTTACAGCTATTATACCAATTACTGTAAACGATTCTTCTTTTAATAATAATAATTCCTTTTAATGTCAGTTTCGACTAACTGGAAAATACAAGATTGCTAGGTACTATGAAGGGCGTTTAGGTTTACTACGTTGATGCTGTACCTTGCTTATTTAATAATACTCAAATAACGTTAGTATTATTTGCAATAGTGAGTTTATTTTGGGATTGCCAATGAATACATAAATATCTTCAGTTCAGAGGGGTTACCACTTCGACGTGATGTGATAAAAGTAAAACAATTAAATAAGGTTGAATTTCGTATAATCTAAACATTATTATTTGAGCTCAGCTGTCATAGTTTACAAATACACACGTATGTACAAAGTATCATGAACTTTTTTCGGTTATCCGCTGCGAAATTTTTTTTTGAGAGCTCTGGTAGTGTTGAAAAATCGAATATATTCGAGCTTTAGCTGTTCAGGTTAGTTTATTTCGAAGCTTCGTGGGAATACACATAGGGTATTTCATCTAACAGTACCTCTAGTATACAACTAATAGGGAACTGGCTTTATCGTATTTGAACGCAAAATGTTTGATTTTAAAAGCGATATTCGCAAAAAGTGCTAAGCTCAAATATCAATATTCCTACAATGTAATGGCAAACGTTAAATATTTAATTCATTCAATTGAACAAAGGCTTCCATAATAACAGAGTTGATAAAATAAATTACGTTCGCCGAAATTGTTAATACTTAACAAAATTAACGTTCATTTGAAAAACACGTTGTTTTACTTATATTGTAACCTTTAACATTATTGCGAAGGTTCAAAATAATCCTGGAACCTTTTTGGAGTGGGTTACACTGAGTGCGGACCTCTCAACGTACTAAGTAATAGGTTGCTCACAGATTAACGAATACCTGTTAATACATAGAGTGGGCACGTAATCAAAATGTTGCATGCCGTTCAGTAATCTGGAATTTAAATGGGAAATTGTTTTATAGTGGGCAGCTTTTAATAATAAATTGATATGACTTGTGTATAATTACGCTTGTTAGATATGGGTACTTTAACGCCACTGTTTTTAATTATCGTGTTGAAATAGGCACGATTGTTTCATGCGAGGGTCAAATTAGAACTTTTTTTTTTTAAATCGTTAGTTCATACTGTATCACAATCATGAAACACCTTAATGATATTTTTTTCAATTCGGTATATTAAAAATCGGGTTACCTGAAGTTTTTTGAAATTGTCTGTAATTATTTGACTCGTTATTGTTATTTCAAGTTGGCCTGCTAACTTAAATTTATACCTACAAGTTTTCTAACTTTGCAGGTTACGTAAAGAACATTCTGGAGCACAACCCTTCAAAATTCTCAGAGAAAATTATACGAAACTTCGTCCGTCAAGGCTAAGACGACGATGTGACGTGTTAAAATTTAAAGAAATCCCGAGCTTATGCTTATAGGGGCGATAACCCTAGAATGATGATGTCAAACTGTTAATTGCATATGTAAAGCGCTCCCGGTGCGCGGGTTCACGACCCGAGGTGGTCGACCCACGCTACAATATTGAGAGATGTTGCTCAGATAAGATGTAACAATATAATGAGTTGAATGTACCTGTGTATTTATGTTAAGTGCAATTGGTGTCAGGGGTAGTCTAACTAACTTTTTTATGTTCTATTTAGCTTATGAATTCTGACTACCCCTGTTAGTTAAAATGATGTTTGAAATGTGTTTCAAAATAAAAAACCCAATAAATGAGTTTATCTGACTAGCTGACTGATATATTTGAGAATTTAAAATTAAGGTGGAAATATACGGTTTGTTCATGGCCATATTAGGAACAAAATAATATAATTTATACAAATTAGCATAACAAAAGGAAGCCTGCAATAAAACAACAGGTAGATCACAATGGTACAGTAAGGTTGGACAATAAAGTTTATTTTAACGAGCGCGACACCTTTCACACCGATGTTACTAACTCTTTAATGTACCACAATGTATGCATGTGCCATTTCACATAAACGTTCATATACATATTAGGTTTTAACGTTAAATACAGACGTAGACTTCAGTTTATGTTGAGTCCATTTTATATTTACGATAATCTATCTATATAATGGGATCTGATTAAAGTCCCCTTCATCACCATTTTTTTTCCCCACTGCAGAGCATAGGGTTCGTCTCACACCGAGAAGGAATGAGCTTTAATGATCGCTATTGGCGATTCAGACTTCAAACGTGCCCACACACTACAAACACAAGTCTCCTCAAGATTTAGACACAACTTTAAGCAAAAAATCTAAAAAGTATACGTGAGTAGGTACGTATATTGCTGCATACGTTTCAAAGTTTAACTTTATCTAAGCAATGTTATTATTCCACTGATAAAATGAAATATGGTTGATTATATCTTGTTATTTGCCATGTTCCTTATAATTACGTTTAATCCCACTAATTAACGCCACAGACACTTCAGAGGTAGATTGTCGAAGTGCTTCCGAAAATAAACTGTGGAAATAAACACTGTTGTGATTCAACAAAGTAAATAATCTCTTTGTAATGGAGTTGTTACCTTCTTAGACAACATTGTTAGTACGGCTTTGCCGTTCCTTACATCCCACATTTTGCTGCTGAGATTATAAATGTACTGATTCATTATTTGTTTTGGATAAAATCATACTTTCTTAAATAATGTTACTAATGTGAAACTACATAATTCGTATGTAGGCAACTGTCGCACTTTCACTTAAATCTGGTACATAAATAATAGTCTAAATAATAAAATAGGGTTCAGCAAATTGGTTTTCCAAAGGAAAGAGCAACAATTTATTTACATATCCGAAACCACAATTGTATTTTTTATAATCTCGAGTGATTTAGGCACTGAACTTAATTAATTAATCTATTGACGTATAAGTACTAAAGATTCAATTAAAGGATAAATTAAACTTGTACATACAGGTGACACTACAATAATTATATTATGAATGTTTTATGAAACGTCATGGAAATACGAGGTGAGTGTTGGTGTTCTTATTTAGATATTAAAATTACACCTAAGTATTCATTATCATACTTTTGAAGGTTCATTTTGAAGGTATAATATTTTAGCTGTAGCTTTGTAATTAAAACATGCTTACATCTATTATACTATAAAGGTAAACGTATACCTACACAAAGCTGGAAAATTCGTATATGTCATCATTCCTACATCTAGGTTGGTGAAACTACGCTTTGCTACGCAGCATCTGCTACAAATGCTACGAATATCTATTAATTAATGAACGCAGATCTGCTATAAACAACTGCAGACTAATTAGATTTATATAAATACATTTATTATTTATAGACTTACGTAATTAAAATTACGTTGCCTCTACCTTTTACTTTGATCAGAAAATTGGTATTTCCTTCCATTTATTATGGAGGCATGCCTATAAATATATCTCTCTAAAAATGTTTACTACCAGCATATTCGCAGTTATATTTGAACTACTTTAGTTTAAAGTTTGGATTATTACTTGGACGGTTAACGTTTACTGCCTAGCTTGGCGGTCTAGCAGGACACAAACGCGGCTGCCAAACGATAAGTACCGGATTCAATTTCCAGTCAATGTGGTTATGTTAAATAGTCCTTGAGCTCATTAACTGTTTCACCATATCTAAATGTATTTTGGAGTATCGTTTTTCGTTTCTACTTTCTAAATTAAAATTTTGAAATCTCAATCAGTCTTATCAAAATTGATTAGACAAATTGCGTCATTTTCAATTTGTGACCATCCTACTTTTTACCCGACTGCTAAGAAGGGTTACATTTTTGTTCGTTCATGGAGACTCATGCTTATAGATGAATAACCATAAATAATGGTCACAAAATCAAATACATATAAAATCCAATCAAAAATAAAACATTACAAATCACAAACGAGCACTGAAGCTGCCAACAAGAAAAGGTTTGTCAAATATTTTTTTAATACAATGTCGCATTCACAATAAAGTTTTATTGCGATATAAAGCGTTAATTTCCTTGGGGACGACACCCAGTGGGCTGTAATTTACATACAGTATCCACCTCAAACCCACGTCAATATTGAATAAAGTGTATGTTGCCTATCGTCACTGGGTATTGGCTGCTATTGGCACTAGCTTTTAGGATTCCTTTCAGAAGTATAGTAGCACAGTACAGATGGTTTAATAGTAGGTAAATAAGGGTATTGTTGAATCCCCTAAAATCGTCCCTAAATCAATGTCATCGGCCGTGTAAACATTGACTTGAAAAATGCATTAAGTGTCTATTGATCAGATGGTGAAATATTTATTAAATGTTCATGTATAACACATCAAACATTAAATAAAAAGAAACAGCCATCAATACAATTTCCTCACAAGAAATAAAGTTAACGAAAGTGGGTCTAAACACCGAATATCACCCGTATAGCGACTACACTATCTTTCGTATCGTGATAGAAGCTCGTTAAAGAGAAGGGAGCCGGAATAAACACACTGCTTGTGATAGTGAACCCACCGGTGGGGGTAAATGGGGGAAAATCATCTCTCTAACAAGCGCCATCGGAAAACAATCGGGGACATTGTATTTTTTTCGCGCACGTAAAATGGTGATTTACGATTTGATACCTACATGCTGTATATGGACTAGATTCTAGATAAAGGTAACTGGTTTTTTTTGTACATACATAAATCTTTAATTTGCTAACATTTATGTGCTATTTTGGCTAGAAAGAAAAAAAACATGCGGTAGACTTAATTTTTTCAGTATATACTTAATCCCTGGTACTGTAGAGCCTACCAATTACTTTTATAATGGATAGTGTAAGTTTCTATTTGGTAAACAAAAGGTTTTACTGCTGTCACAAAAACGCTCATTAACTAAAGAGTTTTCAACTTTGTTGCCGGTGTTATACAGCTTGTTAGGGTTCCGTAGCCGAATGGCAAAAAACGGAACCCTTATAGATTCGTCATGTCTGTCTGTCTGTCTGTCTGTCTGTCTGTCTGTCTGTCTGTCCGTATGTCACAGCCACTTTATTCCGAAACTATTAAGACTACACAATTCAAACTCGGTAAGTAGATGTATTACATTAACCGCTTTACGATTCTTAAGCAAAAATAAAAAAATAATAATATTAGAGGGGGTTCCCCATACATGGAACTGAATCAAATTTTTTTTTTTTCAACTTACCTATACTTGTGGGGTGTCTATTGATAGGTCTTTAAAAATGAGATTGAGGTTTCTAAAACCATTTTTTCTCAAAGTCAATCATTTCAGAGTAAGACACTTTCAAAGTGCTAAAATGTGTGTCCCCCCCCCTGTAATTTCTAAACTACCAAAGTGAAAAATCTAAAAAAAAAATATGTTATAGATCTTAATAAAAACTATCAACCAAAATTGGTTTGAACGAAATACAATCAGTAGTTTTTGAGTTATAGCACTTTTTCAGTAAGCGCAAATTGTAACTTTGTTTCTCATACAAATATATGAAAAACAAAGTTATTTTTTGTTGCTGAGAAATGTTCGTGTTTTGGCTAATTGTAGGTAGTAGGTACGTTTATTTTTCATAGATAATGGAACGGAACCCTTCGTGCGCGAGTCCGACTCGCACTTGGCCGGTTTTTTTTCATTTACGTACCTAACAAAAATTCAAGAGAATTTATTTGAATATCGAATCATCTCTATAGGCGCCTCCATATTAAGGCCGGGACTCCACCAAAGCGGAGACGAGACGAGCGGAGAGGAGATGTTTTTTAAACAACCAATAGAATTGAGTTATTGACACGTCTCCTCTCCGCTCAGCTTCAGTGGAGATCGCTGTGCGAAGATGTGTAATATTTGTATGTCGCGATGGAAGCGGAGATGTGAGCTGTGCGCGGACGACGCGCAGTGGAGACGAGAGATGTGAGCGGCGTGCAGTGAGCGATGTCACCCTCAGTTAATTTTGCACTCAACGCCCCGCACCCGAGCTGAAAAACATCTCTTCTCGCACAGCACACAGCACACCGCACACATCTCCGCTTTGGTGGAGTCCCGCGAGCTGAAAAACATCTCTTCTCGCACAGCACACAGCACACCGCACACATCTCCGCTTTGGTGGAGTCCCGC
>NWSH02000525.1:6003579-6014473 GCA_002382865.2 Heliothis virescens | reverse complement strand
GCGAAAGCGCCAAAGTTTTCGTATTTTTCTACATCAGCATCACTCATGTTCTCAAAATAGAACTAGTACTTCGCAATAAAGTCACGAGAGCTGAAATTTGGAATAGAGTTAGGATTTAATGACCACATATAGAGAAACTATAAAACAGGATAATCGAAGATCTGTGAGTACCTCCCGCCGTGTACCCTGATTAGAAAACAAAAAGCCCAAACAACTATTAGAGGAATAACATAAGCGCTTAGGTAGATATTCAATAGCTACGTTTTCTACAAAAGAAAATGAAATCCACCAAAAAACATTCTAGTAAAAAACAGCCATTCTCGCTGAAGTGCTTGTTTATCTTAAAAGTAATGAAATCTAGAGAAAAGTCGTGCTGAGTCTAAGATTCTTACTGCGATTTCTTTTACTATTATAGTTAATGCAATATGATGGCCATTGACTTGTGACTCACTAACGTTAAAGAAATGATCAACGGCCAGTATATAGCATTAACGTATAATAGTAGTAAAGGAAATCGCTAGTTAAGAATCCTTAGACTCAGACGCTTTGCTCTAGATTTCATTACTTTTTAGAGATAAACAAGCAGCTTCAGCAGAATTGGCTAGTTTACAGAATGTTTTGGTGGGGATAAATTTTCTTTTAACGAAATATAAAGCAACCCCAGAGTAATTGTGGCATCTTTCAATCGACCTTTTTTGATCCATTAATTCCGCGAATGTCTTTGGTTTGTCCAAATTTATGTTGATTTGTTTTTAATTGAAATGGTTCTAAATGGAAATTATTAATATTCAGTACTGTTGCCCATAGATATGTAATAGAAACAAAAAGAGAGGGGAATGGGAATAAAGGATTTTTTTGGAGGATTTTTTTATTTTGGGAAGGGGGATTACAAGAGGATTTGAAGGAAAAAAATTTTTTATTAGAAAAAAGAGGATTGGGAAAAATTTATTTTAATCGCAATAAAAGAAAGTTCGAAGGGATTAGCACAGCGCTAAAAAAAACGAAATAAATAAAGAGAGAAAGAGATATATGAAAGGATGAAGAAAATAACGAAAAAAAAGAGATAAGGAAGAAGAGAGAGGAAAAAGGCATAACATGGGGGAGGGATTTTTAGGAAGGGAGGAAGATTTTTGGGTTTAAATTTTTTTATTTTTTTTTTAAGGTGGGGGTTAATAAACAAGAAAAAGAGAAGAATATAAAAACAACGAAAGAGTTATGGGGGAAATTTTTTTACAAGAATTTATGGGAGGGAGGGGGAGAAAAGATTTTTTTTTAGCGGCGAGGAACATGGGAAGAATTTTTTTTGGATTTGGAAAAGGGGATATTAGAGAATTATAGAAATTATGGGGAAAAGGACAAAAAAAGGAAAGGGGGGAAAAGGATGTGGATTTTTTTTTTTAAATTTTTTTTTTTTGTTTTTGGGGAGGGGGAGAAAAGGGAAAAGAGGGAGAGGAGATTATTTTTTTAATAGGAAAAGTGGGGAAATGAATGGATTTTTAGGGAGGGGGGGGGGGAGGATGAGGTGGGGGGGGAGGATTTTTTTTAAGGGGGATGGGAGGGAAGAAGGGAGATTGGGGGGGGGGGAGATGGAAATTGAGGAAAGGATTTAGGAGAAGGGAAAATTTTTTAAATAAGGGAAAAATATTAATATAATAGAAAAGAAAGAAAAAAAAGAAAAAAAATACAAGAATGGGGATTTTTTATTTAAGGGAATTTTTTAAAAGTGGGGGGGGGAAGAGGGGGATTAAGAATGGGGAAAGGGGATGTGGAAGGGTGAATTTTTTTTTTTGGAGAAAAAGGAAGGAATTTTTTTTGGCGGAATTGGGAGAAGGAAATTTTTTTTTTTTGATGGAAAGAGAATACTAAATAAAAAAAACGAAACAACAAGTAAATAATGGAGGAGAGGGGGGGGGGGAATTTTTTTTTTATTTTTTTTTGAGTAAAACGATCAAAAAAATAAAATAGAAAAAAAAAAAAATAAAAAATGGGGGAATTTTTTTTGGTGGATTTTGGAGAAAAAGAGAATTTGGAGGGGAATTGGGAGGGATGGAGAGGATGGGGGGGGATTTTATTTTTTGATGGATTTTGTGGGGAAAAAGGATTATTTTTATTGGATTTTTTTGAATTTTAGGGGGGAAGGAGGGGAAATGGAGGAATTGGGACGAAAGGAAATTTTTGGGGCGGATGGATTTTTTGGAGGGGGGGGGGGAAAATTTTATTGAATTGGGAGAATTTTTTTTTTTTTTTTTTTTAAGGGGAGAATGAAAATGAAAAAAAAGGGGGATTTGGGGGGGAAAAGGGGGAAATTATTTTATTTTTTTTGGAGATGGGGAGAAGAGTGAGGAGAAAAAGGAAAATTGTAGGGAGGTGAAAAGAATAAAATAAAACTAGAAAGAAAAAAATATGAATGGGGAGAAGGAGAGGGGGGGGATTTTTTGACGAGAGGGGGGAGGAAAAAGGGGTGGGTTGAGATTTGGGGGGGGGGGGAGGATTTTTTTTAAGGGGGGAATTTTTTTTTTGGAGGGTGGGGGTGGGGAATTTTGGGATTTTTGTTAGAGAATTTTTTTTTTTTGGGGGGAATAAAATATATGATTGGAAGGGTGGGGAGGGGGGGGAAGGAATGGGGGGGAGATTGCGAAACAATATTAGGGATCTCACATTTGTTGCACAAACTGTTCAAATTAAACTCGTACCAACATAATATAGATAAACGAGAATTTCAATAATTGCAAACATATAATATTATGCAGCATAATTTTGGAACATGTTATTGTTATGCATTTTATTTGCTTCATGGATGTTAGTATAATTAGTACATATACGAAAATATTTGCAGAGCGCACATCGTTTAAAATGAAAATAAGTTAAAACGAAATCTGTGAATACTGAATGTGAAACGTCGCCAGATGCTTATAACAAGTAAAGCACTTCGTGTTAATTGATACAAACAGATTTTGTAATTTCTCGGGCACAATTATTACCAATGTAAAATGTTTAGGAGCGTTAATTAAATCCTGCGCAGCGAAGGACCCACTGATTAAAAAGGAAATGTTCCGTTGCTTTTGCGAGGTATTAAAGAAATTACGTCACGCCTCTGTTTTTGTGACCAATTAACGTCGGGCTAATTAAAGTATAGCTTACAATTTTATTCTTTTTCTTTAAAAGGAACTGAACATTAAATTCAATTTGTCACTTTGTCGTTCCGTCGGGGTTATTACTTTCACTTAACTTCAAAGACGAAGTAGGTCAAAGAATAGTATAGTTATGTTTTTCATACTCCACATTACTGAAGTAATCCATTTAACGAGATTCCTGTTACATAATTACACATCTCAGGAAAATTTCTAATTTGGGAAGAAGCCTCCACATTCCGAGGTGCGATTACATAAATTCCGGAGCAAATAATTTTACTTGAACATAACTTCCGCGATATTAGAGGTATTCACACGTTGCGCATTTCTCCTTTTTATGGTCACAAAGAATGTTCGAACTGAGTTTTACTGTGGCGCGGAGCGGTGCTTAAAAGCGTTTTTGTGTGGAAGCCTCGCATCACTGTGCCTCTTATTCAATCGGGAATAAATTGAATTTACGATCCGTTATTCTGAAACATTAAAGAGTTTTGTTTGATTTTTATTTTCGAGAAATTCGACCCCATTTTAAAGTGATATTTGCACCTTGTAGGCTGCCTTAAAATGATTATTTTTTTAAATGGTTAAGTCGCTTCCAGCTTAGAACATTAAAATCCTTCGTATAATAGAAAGCAATATATTGCCTTTGCAAAAGTTCAGCTGATCTATATAATAAGAAACTGTAATTTCTAGTACATAGACTGAACGAACTTACCTATCATTTAAAAAAAATTAAGCATTTTAAGGAGCCTACAAGGTGCAACATATCACTTAAAATGGGGTCGAATTTCTCGAAAATAAAAATACAAACAAAACTTCTTTAATGTTTCAGCAATAACGGATCGTAAATTCAATTTATTTCCCGATTGAATAGAGGCCCAGTTGATGCGAGGCTTCCACACAAACACGCCTTTTTTAGCACCGGCTTCCGCGCCACAGTAAAACTCAGTTTCGAACATTTCTTTGTGAACCATAAAAGGAGAAAATGCGAACGTGTGAATACCTCTAATATCGGAAGTTATGTTCAAGTATAATTATTTGCTCCGGAAATTATGTAGATCGCACCTCGGAATGTGGAGGCTTCTTCCAAATTAGAAATTTTCCTGAGAGATGTGTAAAATTACTGTAACAGAATCTCGTTAAATGGATACTTCATCAGTAATGTGGAGTATGAAAACATAACTATACTATTTCTTTGACCTACTTCGTCTTGAAGTTAAGTGAAAGTAATGTAACCCCGACGGAACGACAAAGTGACAAATTGAATTTTTAATGTTCAGTTCCTTTTAAAGGAAAAAGAATAAAATTGTAAGCTATACTTTAATTAGCCCGACGTTAATTGGTCACAAAAACAGAGGCGTGACGTAATTTCTTTAATACCTCGCAAAAGCAACGCGAACATTTCCTTTTTAATCAGTGGGTCCTTCGCTGCGCAGGATTTAATTAACGCTCCTAAACATTTTACATTGGTAATAATTGTGCCCGAGGAAATTACAAATCTGTTTGTATCAATTAACACGAAGTGCTTACTTGTTATAAGCATCTGGCGACGTTCACATTCAGTATTCACAGATTTCGTTTTAACTTATTTTCATTTTAACGATGTGCGCTCTGCAAATATTTTCGTATATGTACTAAATTATACTAACTCATGAAGCAAATGAAAATGCATAACAATAACATGTTCCAAAATTACGCTGCATAATATTATTATGTTTGCAATTTATGAAATTCTCTGTTATCTAAGTATATTATGTTGGTACGAGTTTAATTTGAACAGTTTGTGCAACCAAATGTGAGAAGCACTAATATTGTTTCGTTCATCTATTATTACATATCTATGGACAAAGGTACTGAATATTAATAATTTCCATTAAAACCATTTCAATTAAACAAATCAACAGAATATTTGCACAAACAAGCGACATTCGCGGAATTAATGAGATCAAAAAAGGTCGAATAAACAAGCCACAATTACTCTGGGGTTGCTTTATATTTCGTTAAAGGAAAATTATATTCATAAAAAGTGCCATACGAGCACTAAAACCTCAAAGTGGCCGGTAGTGGGAGTGGAATAAAAATAAAACAATATGCCACGTACGCGCAGGCGCGCATTTGACAAGTATCTGTCAAAGTTTTAATGACAGCTAGGTAATAAATGCGAAGCCGAGGGGGATTACAGAACAAGTGAACTGTAAGACATTGAAGAGTTACAAATTGTTACCAGTGAATACTTGAGATATTTTTATTGGGGACGCTTACATATAGAGGGTCATACTTTATAGTCATCTGGCAATTTAATATTGCCTTGGAATTTAATAACAGTTATTGTAAAAAAAACTGATTTTAATTAAAAAGTTTGCTTTTGTTGACATCAGCATTTTTGTTAATACAAACAAGCAATCGGTTATGTGAAGGCGTTATTGCCGTGTACCTATATTCTTTTTCGTCATTATATAAAAAATGTAGATATTTGGTGTTTCTTAATAAATAAAATGAATTAACAACTTTATTGGCATTCTGTGTTAAAACACCTTAAGCCATTAAGTATAGGAGCTACAATTTATCTGAAAGCGTAGCTATGCACCCTTAATTCAATTGTTTCAACTGCGATAAGTTCGTTTCAACCCGCTTAAGCTTTGTTACTGCTGGAATTAAAGAGATTAATAATTATCATTCTGCTCTTTCTAGAACTATTTGAACTTATTTGCTCTCGTAGATTATTCACAAATTCATTTACCTATCGATTTCAAATGTAAGCAGATAGTATAAAATAGAAAGTAATGTTTAAGACTGGGTTTTTTAAGTAAAAGATACTTGAGACTTGCTAATGAACAGTTAATTCTAAACACTAACGGCTCGTTTCACAAGTTCCAGAAAGTTCAAGATTGTAGTTCTAGATCTGACAGACCATGCCATAGAAAAGTAGTCAAAAACTGGCCACGAATCTAAATTAAGGTATTTGTTAATTTTGTCAAATCGAATCACCATTGCACAACCACATTCGTATGCTCCGATTCTTTGAACGCGAACGTAAACGCACATACTATAAAAAAGTCTACAAAAACCGGTCACTCTTAAACATTAAACGGTTAGCCCCGGTTAACCCGTGTATGCACAAACACTCCAGCTATTCAAAGCGAGGCTACATTAAGATGGAAGCGGCTCCCGGGTGCAGCCGTCGTGTGCCCGGATTTATCACTTCACCTCCTGACCTTTGGAATAAGGACAGTCTTTGTTTTATGATGATGTAGGCAAAATATTTATTGGTCTCACAGCTTGTTTGCATAGTGGGGTAAGCTTTTGTTTTCATGAATAGTGGGGTGGAGTAGATTTATGTAATTTTGAGAAGAAGGTTTTGTGATACGAGTAGAACACTGTTCGGACTAATAGATTGGAGTTGAGTTTGCAAAATGTATGGAGAGTGTTAACTGTTTTTATTTTAGATCAGAAAAGCTGGCAGATTATAATTCTGTTAGTTGACGGAATATGTTATCGTTCATTATTATTTTTAACGAAGGGAGGTCAGAACTGTTAAGCGAATTCTAGCTACGTCTAGTACTCCTATTATAATTCTAGCTACGTCTAGTACTCCTATTAAATACCAAAACGTTTTCTTGTTAACATAACACCTTTCCGTAAGGTTTGCTCGCCGCCGTCAAGGATTAGTTTAATGAGCAGCTAATGGCTTTGTAATCCGACATTACATGCACGTTAGCTTAAGTTGAGAAAAATACATGATATCGTGTAAACACAATGGCATATAAAACTTGTGTTATGTTATATATAATAAAATATGCTTAATTAATTGATTAGAGCTTCGATTTTTACTCTCTATCAGAAATTAACCTTTCGTACATGATATTTGAGAAAGTAAGGGCATGTAAGAGTAAGGTGGTATAAAGTTAAAGCTAACAAGAAATGTCGAAGTTGTAATAAAATGCCAGTTTCTTGTACGTAATTCATAATAATACATCAAACCACTGGTTTTAGTAGAAAACATTAATTTCTTAATAAATATGTTTACTATTCACAAATTGCTGAGTTTTGTCAAAGCCCACACCTTTTGTTATAAATTAATCATTCAGGTAATGAACAAAATCATCTACACGGTAACAGATGCTAAAATGTAATAACCTGTAACTAATTTCATAATGAAGGTTATACATAAATACTTGTCGCTTTAAACGATTTAATTTAATAAAGTCCTCAGGATTACAGAGGCCATCGAAAATTTCATAAGATTAACGTTTTTCGATTAACTTCAAAACGAACCGAGCGGAACCGTCGGACAAATTATATTTATATTGCAATAACATTTCGAAGGGTGCTTTGAGAGTACCTAAGGGGGAAAATGTGCGATGCGCACCTTTTTTATGTCGATAATTTAGCTGATGCTGTTTTGTATTGTAAATCTATATTAATGGGGGTTACGTTCCATTTTGCGGATATTATTACACAAACAAAAACATTGTCCATGTTTTTGTTGTCGCTACTAAGTCTCAAAGTGATTGATGCGCAACTTCAAAACAATTGTATCTTAAAAAGTAGACAGACAAAATGTCTAGCCGTCTCCTTACACCTTTTATTTTTGTTTAGTACAAAAGAAAAGCTCCGAGACCTTTCATTTCTCTTAAGTATTTTTCACCACATCGTAAACTTTGTACTTTTCAGTACAGTTTTCAGTAGCATTAGAGCATTTTTCTAGAAAATGTCTGCTGTTATGGTTTCACGCTTCTAACTATGAATATGTTTGCTCTAGCAAGTTCTGGCGAACGGCCAGCATTGTACAACCTGAAATGATTGAATAATATCTCAATTTACATATATACCTAGAAAAAATTTATGAAACGCAGCAGCGACAATAGTTAAACGTAAAAAAAGTTTCTATGAACATACGCAACTGAAACTATCACCACTACATTGTCGTTAAAACTTTAATATTTTTATTGAATGGTCTATCCGTGTACCGAACGTTCGTACCTAAGTCTAAAAAAAATAAAGGAAGCAGCAAAATATTTTCTAATTACCAAAATAGGACAGGACTAAAAGAAACAAAACAACGTTACATTTTAGGTGGAAACAGATGTTTTCTGTTCCAACGCGTCTACCACTATCCGAAATCTCTCCGTTAGTACCTACTACGTAGAATGTGTAACAGATATTCTTCTCAAAAAGAAAAATATATCTTCATTTGTTCAGTTAGGAAACATGTTGGCGTACAAGGCCACGGCGGCTGTTCTCATATAAGGAGATCAGCCCGTTGTGCAGGAGATATTATAGTGCACAAGCATATGCCCAGACACAGATGCACTCTCTATACCCCCACTCATAGCCCAATGGGTCAGCAATCCAACACGACCTTCATTAACGTGCTCTCCGATACCGGGTTTATCAATCACCAACTTTTAGATTCCAGGCTGCTTTGTGACAGTTTCTAAAACCCACAAAGTGATTTTAGCCTGATTTGGGAACCGGACCAGAGACCTCGAGCATAGCAGTCGTGTATACGACAACTAGACCAACGAGGCAGTCAAAGGGGTCAAGTTCGGAAACTTATTCGCATATTGTCGACTATGCAGACCAAATGCAGGTTAGTGGACAGGCGAGTTCTCTAGAATTTTATGCTGCAGCGGTTTAGGCAAATGTAATAAAGTAGTCAGATTATAGTTGAGCTTCTACGTAACTTCCGCAACGTATTCAATGCATGCAGGCATAATCATAAAAATGAATGCGGTATAAAACTTTGCACGTTATCCATACCAATATGGCTTTATTTAAAACTGGTATCTCTTGAAAAGTTTAAAATTATTAGGTAAGATCGGTTAAACACAGAACACTAGCAGTTTCCCTCGGTTTCACCTGCGCACCGAGGGAACTCCTCCTCATACCTGGACAAAATATAGCCCATATTACTTAGGGATAGCTTAGTTTTCCAATAGTGAAAGATTTCTTTAAGTAAATTGATTCAGTAGTGTAGGAACCTTTATGGTACAAACAGACATATAAAATGTTTTCTCTTTATTATATTAGTATAGATAATAAAGGCAGAAAATAATTTCATACTGCATAGCGGTATCTACATGTTGAAGCCACTGGAATATTCATTTGTTTCAAACTTTCAGCCCATTAGTGTACTCACGCGCTGAGAAAGTTGTACCACAAAAACCTTTGCTGTAAATAATGAAATATGCATGTTTGTGTTCACAGAGAAATTTCATTTTTTGCATTAGTTTTGTTTGATAAAATATATTCATGTATCTAGAGGTTTTAAGGTAATATTACCGATGTATTCACGAGAGCCAATAGAAACTTTACCAGACACAAAATATTTTTTAGTCGGTACGTCGATTTGGCAAGTACTAATGCATCTTTTCTAAATCTGTATGGACGTTTTAAGTATGTCTTAGATACCAATGTCTAATGAAGGAAAACATCCTGATGAAACCTGCACTATAAAGTCTGAAATCACCAACCTGCATTGAACAAGCGTGGTGTTTACGCTCAATCCTTCTGTGTAATAAGAGGCCTGTGCTCAGCAGTGGGACGATAAAAAGACTGATGATAATGACATCGATTTGGGAACTTTTATATCTCAGCCACTACTGTAGGAAAAACTTCTAATTAAGATCACACGGTTCACCTCAAAAATAACTTGCAAACATTTAAATTTTCCCACACAAAATGTTTCTACAAGCAACAGAGCGTAATTGCCTTAAGATATCAGGTAGGTACAAAAAGATTCACTTGTACCACAGATTCATTACTATAATCCCTAGCACTATAAACCTGTTCACCGGTAAGACAATGATGGTATCGAACTGAACGTCCCACTCCGCTGGCTTTCAAAGGACTTTTCTAGAAATTGGATTAACTACGTTTTATTGGCTACACTATTGTGGAATTGTTTTTCTTAGATTTTCTTAACAAAAAGGTACACTCGTATTTTGTTTTGAATAAGATTTTCTACAGGTTGCTTGTTTGAAATGGTGCTGTAAAGATATATGTATATCTTAATCTACTAATAGTCCGAATTCAATTAAGTGAACCGACGTTTTTGATATCTACTAAATTAAGACCTAATTTTAAATTAGTATTTCTTAACAGATGCTCTAAGTAGTTTAAGTTATTGCTACGCCATACGTTCAGTGTACAAAATATGAATAAAAGGCATAATAAGTTAACTGAATTGTTCAGGTGAACACCCTCGATGATGACTTATAACAAATTAGTAGAACGTAATAAAATATGAAAGGTCAATTGGGTTCTCTTTACCAGCGAGGTCAAAATAAATAAAATAAGGGCATTATAAATAAATTAGTCATTGCCAATAGGTGCTACAGTTAATGGTGTAGAATAAAATTCCGACGAGTTTTACAGTCTTTGTCGAGAGGGTCAAGACTCTTCAGACTCTTCACTTAAACGACCTTTTCTACTTTTCACGTCCAAAATTAAATACCCTGTCGAAGTTTAGATTTGATGCAAACTGATTCACAAATCCCGTGTTCACGAATTATTTACTCACAAAGCTATTTCATGCCTATTTTGCAATCACAACAAATAATATTAAAGCATAATTTATTTACATTTTAAACTGCCTATTGTTCACAAATCACGTTACATTAATTTAATATTGAAATAGCAAAATGTTTCAATAATACGTGAACAATGAAGCTTGTGAGGCGCTCATTATTTGCCGTGGCATTAATTAACATTACCAATATTTACTGTGCAATAATTGCAACATCAGTGTACGCGTCCGACAG
>NWSH02000525.1:5962463-5974429 GCA_002382865.2 Heliothis virescens | reverse complement strand
TATATTATTCGAAATCAGCTATTACGATGAAGTCGACTACCATGGTGATATTCTATGGCCTTTCACAATCGAGTACCTGAAGTCTGAAGTTTACACAGATAAGGACGCGACAATTATTATTTATCTTTTATCTTTTATCTTTTATCTTTTATCTTTTATCTTTTATCTTTATCTTTTATCTTTTATCTTTTCTTTATCTTTTATCTTTATCTTTTCATCTTTATCTTTTATCTTTTATCTTTTATCTTTTATCTTTTATCTTTTATCTTTTAATCTTTTATCTTTATCTTTATCTTTATCTTTTATCTTTTATCTTTTATCTTTTATCTTTTATCTTTTATCTTTTATCTTTATCTTTATCTTTTGCTTTTGTCTTTTGTCTTTTATCTTTTGTCTTTTGTCTTTTATCTTTTATCTTTTATCTTTTATCTTTATCTTTTATCTTTTATCTTTATCTTTTATCTTTATCTTTTATCTTATCTTTTATCTTTTACTTTTATCTTTTATCTTTTATCTTTTATCTTTTATCTTTTATCTTTTATCTTTTATCTTTATCTTTTATCTTTTATCTTTATCTTTTATCTTTATCTTTTATCTTTATCTTTTATCTTTTATCTTTTATCTTTTATCTTTTATCTTTATCTATCTTTTATCTTTTATCTTTTATCTTTTATCTTTTATCTTTTATCTTTTATCTTTTATCTTATCTTTATCTTTATCTTTTAGGTATTAGTATCGTCTCTAATGATTTTTTTAAAATAAAAAAGAAGAAACCCTTTCTATGTGTTTAATTTATTCACTTATCATTGTTATAAATATATTATAAATAAATCTTTACCTACCGTTTAAAAAAATAAAGAAGCCACACAAAATATTTTTTGCATGCCTTTTAACTTTATTTAAACGGTAGGTAAAGATTTTTTATAATATATTTATAACAATGATAAGTGAATAAATTAAACACATAGAAAGGGTTTCTTCTTTTTATTTTAAAAAAATCATTAGAGACGATACTAATACCTATAAAAGATAAAAGATAAAAGATAAAAGATAAAAGAAAAAGATAAAAGATAAAGATAAAAGATAAAAGATAAAAAGATAAAAGATTAAAAGATAAAAGATAAAAGATAAAGATAAAAGATAAAAGATAAAAAGAATAAAAAAGATAAAAGATAAAAGATAAATAAGATAAAAGATAAAAGATAAAGATAAAAATAAAGATAAAAGATAAAAGATAAAAGATAAAAGATAAAAGATAAAAGATAAAAGATAAAAGATAAAAGATAAAAGATAAAAGATAAAGATAAAAAGATAAAAGATAAAAGATAAAAGATAAAAAGATAAAAGACAAAAGACAAAAGACAAAAGACAAAGACAAAAGAGACAAAAGATAAAAAGAAAAGATAAAGATAAAAGATAAAAGATAAAAGATAAAAGATAAAAGATAAAAGATAAAAGATAAAAGATAAAAGATAAAAGATAAAAGATAAAAGATAAAAGATAAAAGATAAAAGATAAAAGATAAAAGATAAAAGATAAAAGATAAAAGATAAAAGATAAAAGATAAAAGATAAAAGATAAAGATAAAAGATAAAAGATAAAAGATAAAATAAAAGATAAAAGATAAAAGATAAATAATTTGTCGCGTCCCTTATCTGTGTAAACTTCAGACTTCAGGTACTCGATTGTGAAAAGGCCATAGAATATCACCATGGTAGTCGACTTCATCGTAATAGCTGATTTCGGAAATAATATATTCAACATCCAATTTTTCCCGCGAAATAGATACAAGTTTACGATCTTTAAGTCCGGGTCGACTGTACTCAACTATCATGATCTTGAAAACCATCTTAATACCGCTCTTGAAACCCGAGTACTGTTATTAAAACAAACACGATCTCAGGTGATGACAAAGTCTTAAACCACATCTTAGGTTTTGTTTATTAATGTGTCGGAATCTCAAACAGGCTCTTAAGATCTCAATCTTAGGCTGATATCGGTTTATTAATACGGGCCTTAGAGACGCCACATCGGTCAGGTCAACATGAATCGACCAGCTAGGTAAATGGAACTATATTATCCTCAGAGGGTTCCGATAATTGAAATCTGCCCGCTAAGACTGTAGCTAGCCTTCATAGGGTTAATATTTGAGTCCATGGAATAGTGAGCAGTTTTTATGAAGGCGTGAACCCTCAAGGGTATACTGAACCCGCTCTAGCGTTTGATTAGGATCTTTGTACGCTATACTTTTAGTGAGAGCATGCAACTACTTTAATAAAAGGGTAAGATAAGTTTGTCTTGTAGAAATATCATTACCTACCTACTCTGCGAATGTGAGTCCAGCAGAGTGCATGTTACTATTTTCAAAAGATATCCACTTGAACATAATCCCTGACTTTAGACTAGACTATGCCATCTTATGAGTGTATGTTTTTTCCTTGAGTCAACAAGTTATAGTTTTAAATGTTTCAATATGCATTTTATGATACTAAACGTTGGACTTTAAGTAGTAGTATATAATCTCATGTAATTTTAATTAGACACCTCTCAGTCACCTGTTCCTGAATTGCGGGCAATTGTTGGTTGAAAAATCTGTCAACCTTTCAATTTCTACCTCTATTGAGTTACTACTTTGTGAGTTCACTTTTTTACAAAATTCAAACACAATTCTTATCAGTCTTACCTATTACGAATGTAATTTAACCCTTACAGTTGCGCCGTCTTGTCTGTAGTGCGTTGACCCGTAAAATGAAGCGAGCGACTAATCCCTGCCTTAGCCGAGCGAGGCGATAGGCTGTTTAATACTAAACAATGAAGTTGCCGCCTACAGCGCCGATATTCGTTAAGGATAGGTAAACGCTTAGAATTGGCCATGTTATCCTGTGTTTTGGCTATTGTGTTATTTCGTTAACTTGTGTAAAGAGCATAAAATCATCATTCGTAATGAGTGTAAAAGTTTGATGGTATGTACTTACAGAATGTGTGTTATATTCGACCACTTTTGTTAAATTTACATACCTATAAACAAGCCTACATTAAAAAATAAATAAAACTTGTTTTTCTTCTATGTAAAGTTTTAAATACCTCAGTTCAAAAAGAAAAATTAATAATAGCAATATTATTGTACGCAAGTTAATCTTTGAATGCCGTCTCAGCCTGTTGAGTATAAAAGCTATTAGACTCAATAGGAAAGTCACCCAGACTGATATTTACAATGGGGCGAACTTTACAGCCAGCGCGATATCGTTCGTTCAGTTGTGTCTAGACTAAGCTTAACTTTTACTACCCATTACTTGCTTAATAGAAAATACTGCGTAAGCGTGGTAGCACATTTCGGATGTTATTAAATACAAGAAATGGATGTCTGCAGTCGTAACGACCATCAAAGTATCTGCTTTTTGTTTATATTGCCCAATATATCTTCCTGAAACTTAAACACACGAGTCCGCAATTTGTTCACGTTATCTAGGCGAAATACAGAAAACAATTTACCCAATACAAATAAACAATTTCAGAAACAAAAGACGGTTAAACAAAGACATAGGTAGGGCCTTGTTTATATCTTAATCCAAAAACACCCATCCCCACGTTCATACAATCGCCAACCTATTATAAATGGTACCCGCAGTCATTATTTTTGAAACCCATTTTTCTTTTTATTAGTCGCCGCGTTAAATGCGTGCCATTTTGAATTACCTCCGCAGAACTTTAAATAACGATTTCGATGGTGTATGTGTTTGTTCACTTGTGAAAGTTACGTATTAAACGGAACTTTGTAATAAATTGTAATTTTTTATAGTTTAAAAATAATGTAAGTACCTGTAGGTACTTTATAAAATAATAATAACATTTCAATCCATTTAAACTGGAAAACAACGTTTATTCCTACGCATACAGAGTTAAATTTGTTTTCATTATCGTTCTACAAAGCAATTACCTACTAAACACAATGAACAAAAGATCTAATAGTTCGTTCACTGTGACGTAACAAGTCTTAAGATCAGGATTTCATTGAGTGTCAAATTACGAATGTTGAGAACTCGATCCAAACCGCGGCATCATCTGAGATGCTGTTGATATAGGTTTATTAATTAGCGTCGATATTAAGATCCTGATCGCATCTTGAGAACTTATCAACTGATACAGCTCTTGAGATCACGATTGAGACCGATTTATTAATACGGGCCTAAGGCAGCGTCTACATGTCGATATTGACGTGGGTGCGCCGGGAGCCGACTATTTATAACGGAGGCCGGACTTGATGGAAAAAATAACGGAACAATACATAACGTTTTATGAACACTCTTATGTAGTTAATAGTGAATGGTGAATTGGCTTTTCTCCATTTCCTTTATGGAATAGTGCTGCAAGGGCTTAAATAATGTTACAGTAGTCGTTTCTTATATCCATTTTAACCTTGTATGTTGCTAATGTAAGCCAGTAGTGGTAACTAAATAACTACAAAGTAGGTCCATACGTGTTTCCACGAAAAAATGTTGCCCTGGTTTGAGGAAAACCGTGTGTTGGGATATTGGGCTTTCACTGAAATTAGAGACTCCGCACGTGCTGTTCCGTGTTACGTGTCTTCAATTGTTTTGACCTGTGTGTTTATGAACAGACAGACATACAAACTGATGTTCATGACGTTACTTATTTTCCGGAAACGCTCTTTCTTATACGGTTGGGAGAGTTTTGTTACGTTAGTATATTCGTTTGTTCTTGTGTGCAGAAATTGAATTGAAAAGCTTTTAATTATACAATTGAAAGCAAAAAAGTGAAAGCCATCGCCGATTAGAACTATCAATCGAATACTTACTTCTGCGTATTCCGCAATGATAATAAATAAACATTTCATATATTGAGTATTTATTAGAAAACGTAATGGCATACATATATCTTCGATAAAAACTCGTTTGATATATAATTCATATGAAAGCATCGCTTACGTAAAAAGCCAATAGTATTTGCCTTATCATATAGGTACCCAGTATATTAAAACCACTGCTGCAGAATTTTTCTTTTCACGATACATTTCAATTAAAAATGAGAAAAACGGTAGCTTAAAGATAAATACTAGATACTGTTCAGTCATAATAACCAAGAGGCAATAATCATTCACCAGAATAAATATGCACCTAATAAAACTTGTTTTCTGTGGACAGATATTATAGAAAAGTATATTAACTGCGGAAATCAATATTCTGTCTATCTCTGGATTTGTTTACTAGTGATAGAATTTTGACATTAGCCCCATACAAGTAGTGACAAATTCCTATCTCTGGTAAGGAAATCCAGAGTTAGATAGGTTATTGGGAATGGCCGTAAGAAGGTATGAGTAATTGGGTGAGTAATGGTTGGTATACACGGTCTTTTAAAGAATTAACAAAACTATACAATAGACAAACTGTAATGCCAATGAAGCCAGAGAAAGGTTATATTATACTACTATTTGTATACCAAAAAATATCATTATTAAAAGCAAAAAATATTGTACAAATATGTTTTGCTTTTAAAAAATCAAATAAAGACTAGCTAGTAGTAAGCAAGGAGTATTATGTACTCGTATGTACAGACGACAGCAGATCAACGTATACGAATCTGTCAAATTTTACCAATCGAACACAACCTTCAACTATTGTGATAAGGTTGAAAATCTATTGCAGAAATTTGACAGATTGTGGTAACTTGATGTGCTGTCGTCTGTACCTACATATTTCATTAAAACAGGATCGCATGATGTTTACCACCCCCACTCATATTGTATGCAAATGTCAGAATACTTACCTACTAGCTACTTACATATAGTTTCCGATAATGTCGGGCCATTTTAAGCCTGAAATCAATAATTCACTCATTCTCTCACGTATGTGACAACGCTCGTGTCAATCAATTAACGTTAAAAGCTTCATGAATTTCACTATTGCTTTCATTATAATTAAACGAAGCTGAGCTTTCTAGTTCATAACCGTTTAGGTTACATAGAATTGAACGTCATTTTAAATCAATTAGTAAAATATATTAATGATAATTAAAAGACAAGATATTGCCGCTGTTACTCAGTAACTTCCTAGAGAATAAAATAACAAGAGAGAGAAAGTCATAGCTCAAAAATCGAAGAACTCAAACCACTCATAACAATACTACCTCACGCCCCAATGCAAATATTCCTAAAAATATTTTCTTACCGGTGGGGGCGCTCTCTACATTTGCGGGAACAATAAAAATATCCCCAATTTCAATTTGTACAGGGTTTTGTTTGTGCAGCGTGTACTTTGACGCGCTATCTCACGTGGCCTCCCCTACATAAACTATTCTAACCGGGTATTATGCGAAACGTGGTTTGTGACGTCACAGATCATTTGTTTAGGATGTTTTGCACGCAATGACGTGAAGATATCATAAATTGTTTCGATAAAGTTCTTTATTGAATCTGTTGGCGACGATAAAATAGGTTAGCGGCAGTGAAATCCCGGTTAGTTATTTTTTACTATCTGCCTCAGAAATATAAAGTGCAACCAAGTGCAATAAAACCTTTTCCCTGCAGTTATCTAACACATATTGGAGGATATAATATTGATAAACTTTTGTTTCATAAACATTCACTTAACTTATATAACAGAAACATTAAATTGCTTTCTAAAAATCAATGAACACGTAATTATTATGTCTTAATCGAATTCATTCAATTACCTTAGAAGCACAAACAGCCATTCTAATAGCAATGTAATTAATATCGAACACAATACAGCGATAATCGAGTTCAAATTGTGTGGAAAACGTGACTAGTCTACATAGGAAAATGCGAAAATTATTCTCGAGGTTAGTTCAGAAATTACTTATGTAACGCTTAATTTAATTAAGGTTAATTGATTTCTTACTTTCCTTTTTGATCTTCATAAGTTATCAATATATAAGACACCAATGGCTGATAAAAGGTGAAGGAAAACATCTCGAGGAAGCCTGGACAATAAAGTCTGAAATCACCCGCTGTGAACAATCGTGGCGATTAACGCTCATTCCGTCTTTATGTCAGAGAAGGCCTATGTGCTGTGGGATGATAAAAAGAACTGAAAAACTGAAATTAAAAATAAAACATTTTTGAAAAATATAAACAGTATTTCAGTTAATTAAAAACCACCAAATAATCACAACGCTAGGACTTACGTCCACCAAGAAATATTCTTGTTGTAACATAAAACGCCCATAACTCGAAAGTATGATGTTTGCGTTGAAAGTTAGTTTTCATACACGAATATGAAGTTCCCTTAGTTATGCGGCCGCCTAGTAAGATTAAAATTTAATATCGCCTAAGGAACTAAGTAAACAATTCCACTTAGTTCCAAACGAAAATTGTTTTCAGAATATTGAAAATGACGCAATGTTTGACAAACTTATCGTTTGTGACGTAAGCTTTGGAAATCTGGAGCTGGCAAGTGGTTGTGAAATCATCAGAATTTATTGTGCAATGATCACGAACTTGGGAGATAAATAATAAAAATACTACAGGTATTTTTTGGATAACTTGAAGTCTTTAAAACATGAATTATTACATGAAAAGTAGATATATTCCTCTGTATAATGTTTAAGAATGGATAAAACTTTAAGTCTATAAAAAATAATACTAAATTATATAGTCTTTCCCGATTAATAAACCTAAAAGGGATATAGAACGTGCTTGTAACTTCTCGAAAAATAAGAGAGTTTTGAAGAACTAAATTATAATGAAAATAAAAGTACTTCATCATATTTACAAACCGTAATTAATGTTAGCGAAAGCGGTCGCTGTAACGGCAATCTATTCATAAATTAAATTAAATTTTAATGTTCAATTAGTTTGAAATGTCATCCATTGAGTTTTATTTATTTACCTGCGCATAATATTTGGTCTAGCCATTGAATAGTTTAATGTGGTTAATAATATCTAAACGTTAAACAAAACGTCCCACACAATGAAACTATTTCGTGTTCATTAAGTAATAATGTTAGATATCTCTACTGATCATTTCATGTTTTCAATACGATAAGGTCAATAAATTACGTTAGAAATCTAACCAATGCCATTGTTTAATAGCTCAGTACTATTCTAAGCCATCTGGAAATGAACCCATTAAAGTCAGCAATTTACTTATCTTAAAAATGCTTATAATACCATCACAGTATGGCCTTTAAAATATGGCCATCTGTTCTAGGAACCATTATTTTCATTCCGACAAAGATTCTCCCTCGTCCCAACCGCAATTCAAAGAAAAAACCTTTGTAACAGACAATTAGCTGCAGCGACGAGGAATTAATTTTCTCAGGGCCGGGACCGACCAAGGATTCTTAATATTTCCTTTGTGCATAAAAATATAATACTGGCTTAAACTCTGTAGTAATGTCAAAATATATGGTCGATATTGGTTTAATTCGCATCACGAGTCACGCACTTTACGTGGTAAAATAAACGCATCGATATAAAAACATGTAATATCTCGGTTATTTCATATTAAATTCCTCACTTTGCGGAAAAAAATCATTACAGTTTAAAGAAGGAATTTTCATAAAAACTGCACTATGTAGGAAGCAATATCTTTATTTTCTGAATATGGCATCTAAAGAATATTTTCTTTCGAAAAAGTCGGTCACAATTCCGTTTACTCTTTCTACAAACAATGAACTGTAGCGGCTCTCGTCCTCACAAACCTCTTTATCATGTAGTTCATATTTCATCTCAGTCATTTTGATGGCGTCGTCGTATGGCGCTGTTATTATCATCATTGAGACTAGAGCCTCTATCAAACCGAGGACCGAATACTCTTTTAGATGTTGCTGGAAAATACTCAATGGGTACACATCTTCTACGTCCAAATTACAGTGTCTTAGCACTGCAGCCAGAGTGCCGTAGTATATGTTGATGACTTGATCATAGTGTTTGTTGAGGAAGTCTCCGTCGGTGGACATGTATAAGAAGTAGGATATGTCAGTGACTGGTGAAGCAAGCCTCATTAGCTGGTAGTCGACGAATATCACGTCCACGGGCTTGCGGCTCTGTGAACAATTAACGTGTATCATAAATCGCGGACACTACCTCTCTTTTGATAGTGCCTTGTTTATATCATTACTACCTGTAAAGTTAATTTATACATAAATATAATTTTTATAGGAGCTATCTTCAGCAATCGCGCACTTTTTATTTTTTTTAAACACAAAGAAAAAAAAAGTTAGCATTTAAAAGTAAAAATAGTACAACGTGATATCTTTCACAGTACTTGTCTGATGAATACTGCCTCAATGTTAAAGTGTAACAAATACACACAAAGCGGTAAAAATTAAAACACGAGGGGTGTCCACGGTTAAACAAAGTTAACTTATTCTATGTTCTCACCTTAATTTTGTATAAGATGTTGTTATTCCAACAGTCACCGTGGCAGATAGTGCTGTATTTGTCTGGCAGAGAACATTTGTATAGAATTGTCCGTATGTCTGGAGTAAGCTTTTGCAAGGCATGCCTCGCGTTATCATCAAGCACTGCCTTCACAGACGCTTCGTAATAAGATTTCATACACTTGGGTGGAGGTCCGGCCTCTCTGTACTGTACATCTTCATGGCACAATCGAGCTATGTCCTCAAACGCAGTGGGGTTTGTTCTTTCCAAAATAAATGACAGAGCATGCATCTTCGCCAAATTCTTAATCACAAGTGTAACATAGCTCATATCTGATCTGCAAAATCTGTCGCGAAGTTCGTATCCATCTTCTTTCAATCCCATTATGGCAATCACTTCTTTATTGTATTCATCACTAGCTAAGATGCAGTTAGGGAATTTTGTTTTGATACCTTCGTTTTTTATAAGTTTTTGAACATCGAGCAGCGCGGGCATCACATGTTGGTAGAATATGTATTCGCGTCTGTAGGATTCTCTGAAGCATGCTCGTAACCTCGCATCTTGATGCCACTTCACCATAACGTTTTGTTTGATCTTCTGACCATTAGCTATTCCTCTTAACTGCACTTTATACATTCCAGCACAATAAATGTCAACTTCTTCAATTCCGAACTCGACCACATAATCAATCAACTGCATATTAATTATCTCAGCCATTCGATGTAGCAAATCTATAAAATCTTTTTTACAACTTGAAACTTTTCTTAGAGGCATAATTCACCGGTTTTCTGTAGTTTAACTTTTTTAACTTTAACTTTTTTATGGATTTATTTATTCTACTATATTCGGCATTAATATATCATGGTGAGTTGAGGACTATCACAAGTTATCTTGAACCTACAGAATCAATAGAGGAACTGTCAATTTTTATATCGCTAAGATAAATTAGAAGAGCAAAATAAATGAGAAGACAACTTCTTGTTACTCAGAAACTGATAAAATACACGCTGGACGTAGATACTTTACAATATCTACGATTGGATCGATTGGAAAACACAATCTGAATGGCATAACTTCGATAAGATCTTATCAACAGCACTACAAAACCAGAATAATGTACCTAAGTCAATAAATCGTAGGTACTCGTACGCATGGTTTAACTGTGTTAACTGTGAGGAATATTTGGTGTTTACCAGGGTATTATCAGTGATGCGCGTACAAATGACAGACGTTTTGAACGTTATCAGTGCGGAACAGTCTCAACGAATGGCCGCGAGATAAACTAGTCCCGGCGCATACAATACCTTTTGTAATGTCACTCAATGGCCGTCCTGCAGCATCGTCGATGTGTGTGTGCGTCATACAACTGGTTTTATGCATTCAATGTCGCATTGTCCGCTATTGTCGTGCTCCTGACCACTGGGTCTTGGAATACGCATAGTGAAATGTGCATGAAATGGACCGTCCGCCATTCTATCCACCTTGCGAAAATAGGATGTGCTTCGTCGTATTCAATTCATTTTTCCGAACTGATCGGTTGTATGTTGGCTTCATGTTGTGGAGTATACATACATATACATACTCGTAGTTTATTATGTTTCTTATGTAGCTGAGTACCAATGTTTTACAAGGAGCGACTGTCTATTTAATTCACCTCCTCAA
Source organism: Heliothis virescens (assembly GCA_002382865.2). NCBI lineage: Eukaryota > Metazoa > Arthropoda > Insecta > Lepidoptera > Noctuidae > Heliothis > Heliothis virescens. The sequence goes on along the minus strand of NWSH02000525.1, from coordinate 5,963,403 downwards.
CCCAGTCCGTATCCCTTGTTAACACTCTTTGTCTGACTTTCAATCTTGTAGCTACCCGTAATAACTGCCAAAGATTTTCAAATCACAGCAATCAAGATGTAGAACAAACCCCGGACCAATTTAACGTATTTTCCGAAACGCAGAGGAATTCTTCATGATAACATAGCCACCCATCCACGCACTGACCGCGCCAAGCAAGCGCGAGTTCAACCTCAAATTGTTTGAAAGGCATACTGTACGCAAAATGAAATAAACAATTTACACATCTGCCACTGAAAATGATATTAAACTTGATATTCAACCACCCTACTCATTTTACACTCCAAAAAGCAATAAATTACACAGAAGAGCTCTACAGTTTTTCACCTTTGAGATAAAACAGCAATAAAGCCGTCTACCCTTTGTTCTAAAACTACTATACTTTATATCTAGGGGAGACCAGGGACGAACGTAACAATTTTCAATATTGTCGTAATATTTCACAAACCTTAATATTTATTAAAATACTAATTGATACCTCTTATAGATTAGTCTTTCAGCTATCTTTCAACGCTAGTTTCAATACAAATGGTATTACGGATTACGATAAAAATGACACAATATAAAAGATGGAATTTGTTACAATTATCCCTACCCCTAGGGTTAGTTGTAACACTGCAAAGGGATGGTTGTAACGAAGTAAATAAAGACTTATATACTTCCACAATCAACGTTATATTTATTCATAATGAGACTTTAAGTTTTCACAATAATCAAAAACTAAACATACATAGATTTCTTCAAAAATAAATCGAGGAATAAAAATGAGATCGCTTTTTTGTCGATGGGAAATCATCAGAGGACCAGCACCAGATGTGGGTGAGCGTGAGGGCGTGTCATACTTTTACTGACTAAGACCCATCGTGTTCCTTCTTGAGCCCTTTGTGTACTTGGGTCGTGG
>NWSH02000525.1:5934194-5944743 GCA_002382865.2 Heliothis virescens | reverse complement strand
TCTTATCAAATAAACGAATGCATACTCCGGAACAGATAAATCTTGGAATCTGTTTAAAACGCTTGTAATGCCCGCCAAGGGATAAAAGTTTTTCAATTTCCATTCAAATCTCAACTTGACAACTCTTATTCACCAAAATATTGTTCAGAAAATGTCTGTGTAATATCTAAAAGTTACGTTAAGTGCTTGTTCTTACAAGCTTTAATTTTTTCGACAAGATGAAGAGCTAAACTCGAATCCATAACAATGAAAGTACTTACATACAAAAACAATGTTTTATCTACAAGCACTCACCAGTTAAGTTTGGCAGAAAAACTTAAAAGTACATAAACATCAGTTTTGGTAGAAAAGCTGAACCTTGCTTATTATCTATTCATTGCTACTTTAATATTATAAGACCCGGTTTTTGTCATTTCAGCTCATGAAACGTCTTTCCAATACTTGGTACCGACTTACCTACTTTCTTTATCAGTTAAGACGTTGAAGATACTCGTATGATGACATCAAATAGGTTTTCACAAAACATTGGCAATATCTTAATGCCCTAAATCGAGAATGTTCTACCCCACCCGGCGGTACTCTAAGACCTCTCCCCGGAGTGCCCTGAGCAGTAAAGTGTCTCTTGATTCGAACCTCCTCCACTCGTAAAACTCTGCTCAGCTCTAGAATACCTAAGAAAATATAAGACTACCTAGGTGTATGGGTACACTCGCTTTTATTGACTGACTGTTAAGTATGTTTGCGCTTTTAGCATTTTTATGATAGTTACGCCTGATGGAAATACCTGTCCTATATTTACTTACGTGATTGCCACATCAATATTCTCTCTCTTTTCAAACAAACATTTTTGTTAGGTAAGATAACCATCATAAGATTTTATTACAAAACCTCTGCACCTTTGTACGACAAAACAAAAACAAAATACCGTAAAAAGATACCAACAAAATCAATGCCAAATTCCACACCGTACGTACCCGTTCAAAATAGATTCATTTGATGTGATTCATTGATTCCATAACCAAAACCGATGTGGGCTACGAAATGTTCCTAAATTTTATCCCGTGACGCGCCTGCCATGTGCACAAAGGCTAATACCACTAGCGGAACAACCCCCTATTTGCCGAGCGTGTCACCCCGTGACAACGCACCCTATCTCCTGCACGCCGCCTTACTTTCAACCCATCGGCTATGGTAATGCATTACGGCTTTTTACTCCAACCTATTGCATATGCGTTACATTCAAAATCGAACCTTATCACTGTCGCCTAAAGTTTTAAATCCAGTGAGTAAGTTTAATAGGGAAATATAAGGTCTCAGTAATAATATCAGTGTGTAATTTGGTTGAAACTGAGACTTCGGGTTAAAGGTCGCGTCTAGGTTAATAAGGTCGGTCTATATTGAGATTAAGACTGTTTCTTGTAAATGAAGGAGGTTTATGTAGTTGATTTTTGGCAAATCAAATAGCAGAGGCATTAATTTCATTTTATCACCAAGTAAATTACAGATTTTATAAATCTATCATCCTCTATTGTGTCTGTATTTTTCCCTACTGTCTGTGTGGTTAATTGTATACAAGCCTACGTGAGCTTACATTACACAACAAAAATGGCGCATTTGTTGTTCATGGTTAAATGCATGCACACCTATCTTTCTAGGATAGGTTATTATTTTGTAAAAATATGAATTTAGTACGGAAATGTTATTATAATACCATGCCATCTTAAATAGAATAAGTCGATGAACATCAACAAAAATCATAATTTTTTCGCGCACAATAACACACATTAAACTATGAAAAACTTTTATGGAAAGACAATATTTCTTAATGAGATATTGTTATTTAATGCTGCTCTTGGTAATAAATCTGCAACTTCACTACTTATTCTCCATAAAACTACCATGAAATAAATGCCATAAATATATTAGGGTTGGAGACAACAAGTTTATGTAATCCTCATCATAGATAGATACCTATTCTTTGCATTGTTCTTTTCATAAATCACTGGTTCCAGACGAATCTCTATATTTACCTGACAAATAATGCCATAGAAATGATTTTAATTTTAACTACTTTTCTTTAGCTTTTCTTTTTTAACTATCTATAACCTTATCTGGAAACTATGAAACTGGCCACTATGAAAAGTTTTTTAAGCTGGGTCTTCATACCACTGGAAGATTTATTATCCATCAATTTAAAAAAATCTATGACCTACCAAGTGTCATGATGGGATAAGTGAAATTTTATCATAAAATATTGAGTAAATATGCTAACAGTTTAAAATATTCTCCACAAAGCAAATCTATGTATGTTTAACGAGATATTGACAAACAATGCTTTCTAAAACGTGTACATTTGTTTATCGAAACACAATCGAAAACAAACGCGAAACGTTTTAATTACAAAATGAAAACATATCATTTGTTTTGTTCAAATATTTGCTCCGAATATTGGAAAAACCATTGCATTAATAAATATTCGCTGGAAAAAACAATGTTATTTTCAATTATCTGAATGGAAAATAGTGTTTGTTTGTGTTATCTATGTACTTTTGAACTGTTAAAATATCCTACTTATAAAATAAATGAAAAAAAATGTATGGATAAATGTAGGTATGTATGTAAGGATAGATGGATGTAAAGATGTTTTGGATATGTCGGTATATATGTTCCTCTTTCAGACAAAAACTACAGAATAGATTTTGGTGAAATATAGGCTACTTTTTATTCGGGCGAAACTGCTGGTGGAAACTAGTTAATTTTGCAGTTTTGGTCTGAAAGAGTAACAATCACCTGGCCAAAAATGACGAGTCCTCTTTGACTTTGAAACAAAAGAAAGTCACTGCACAGTTTCATAACGCAAGCAAAGTCAGAGTGTCGAGCTAGTCTAAATGAACCATTACCGTCTAGCGTATATTGAAAGAGCACCAATCACGGCATTTATTGCCGTTATCAACATTTTTACGGGCGACCCCATTCTGTCGCTAATGGATTCTTCCTCTTATTATATTTTGTATACACAATAACAACAACAGAATAACGTTGATTATATCTAAGAATTATGTAGGAAAAACATGCCGTCGAAGATAATATAAAAGCCTCTCCGCCGTTTAGAATTACAGAGTTCTCGGAAGAAATATCAAGTTATGTGTCATTAAAATTAAATTAATTAAAATAAAATATGCAATCATTCGCAGAAAATATCTTTGCCTTGCTTGTAAATAATGTTATAGAAAGAAAATTAAATTATATGTTCTTTTGGAGTGCTAATTATAAATTACATATTTATGAAAGAATTCATTTCAATTCTAGTGAATTATCATAATTAGCAGACGCCAATTACGAATAAAAACGTGAGTGATATTTTCTCAAACACGTTCCTAGCACATTTGTTCTTCGCGCACTAGGAAAACGATATTTATGAGTCTAAAACCTCTAGGGATAACATTAAGAAGCTATCGGTCATCATAACCCGCCCATAACCCGTAATACTTGGACAAGGGTACATCGAGTGCCGGTAATATTTCTTATTAGTCTATCTATTGTATGTGAAAAAGGTCAGGAAGGCAATTAGACACAAATTGTTACCGGTGGAACTTTTACTCACTTAATATAATTTACACGAAAATCTTTATCTTGACCAATATTATAAACTTGCCGTTCCTCGTGGTTCCACCTGCATCTCGAGTCCCCCGCCTATTTATAAAAATTTTTTGTTTTTGTTTTATTTTGTTTATTGTGATTTTTATTTCTATTTTCCCATTATTCCTAACTTTAGTTTCTATGCTAATGTAATTGGTGTATGTAACCGTTTTAGCGTAAATAAATAATAAAGTAACCTATGTCCGTTCTCAGGGTTAAGACTACCTATCTATAAATAATTTCAAGATTTCATTAAATACTGCCCCATTAGCGCTTTATACTGCACACAAGGAATAAAATATTTTAAAAACATAACCCTACTTGGCAACGGGGTAAAAAGAATAGAACTTTTTGACCTACATTTATTGTTCTCTCGACATTTGTACAGTCTGAATATTAATTAATTACTTACGAATTCGTGACCTACAAAATACATGAAGCCTATACGACTGAGAAAACAATGTGAGCGAAACTTGGGGCGGACCTATTTGGCGCTGTAATGTGCACTCCACCTAACGACTTGTTCTGCAAATGTACGTTAGACTGTTCTTGAAGCATATTACAGTCTAGTGCTTACTTTCCAAATGTTAAGTTGAATATTAAAACAAATGGTACCGTTCTTGTTTTACATTATCTTCGTGCTGTGAGAACTACATCGTGCAAAATGATACAGACAGGTAAACTTATCTGTTGAAAACCTAATACATAAATTGTTATTTGAAACCGTCTCAGTCGATTTATATAATTAATAACATAAATAAAAGTTATTATAAAAATCTTATATCGTTCTTTTTATTTACTCGCCTACCTCATCTACAGTTTTAGACCACATCTACAAATATTTTTAAAAGATGCGCGCTAAAGATTTTCAATCCATCCATTTGTATTGGTCCATCGCCTCTTAACTCCCTTATTACATATCAACCGGTCACCCAAAAAATGCTACAGTAATTTCCTAAAAAACTGTTCCTAAAAATTATGCAATCGTTAAAGAAACTGCAAGCCTGTTGCTCGTACGTAGACAATGAAGCCTCGTTTCTTAGGGCCACTAGGGCATGTTGCACTAGGGCAAGCCGTAATGTGCACTCAGCCTAACGACTTGCATTCATGGCCCGACATCTGTGTGCGAACGACACCTACTGCATAGTTGAGATGGATGACGGCATAATTAAGCTAGTAATTTTAGACAAAAATGGAACTAATTTTCTGAAAAGTGTTTCATTTTGTGAATTGTGTCTAAACTGTATGGTGTATCTGATCTAAAAGTAAGCAGTTCAGTTTTTTTTTTCTTTTCAAAGTAAGAAACTAACTGATACCGCGACAATATGCAGATATTGTCCTTTTATAACGTAATTTGTACTATGAAGGAATTTCTGAAAATTGCACACGCTGCTAAAACCGTGGAAAAACAACTCGCATATATTTACATAGCTATTGTTATACTTAACCATTACACATTATGCCTACAAACCCATCATAAACCACCTTGAAATGAAGACATATCCATATGCAATAGTCATTGTAAGAAAAAGGTGAACATAAAATGCTTCCATCTTCCCTCAATGGAAAAGCTGTGTTTTTATCGTTTTACCTCAGGCTTTCCTCACACAGCCTTTGGGACGCAAGTTCAGGTTTGTAGGGAATAAAAAGAAAATGATTAAATACCGTTAATGTACGTACGTGCTTCTAATAAAGAGGTTTGACAGCGAGGCTTTTGTGCCTACATTCTGCAACTTAGTATAATTTATGAATGAATATTTTTCTTCAAATTAAATATGGCCTACATTTATTTGTGTGGGTGACCACAGTTCTAAACTAGATTTACTTAGAGATTCTAAGAAAATTAGGTATAAATTCAGCAGGGTGTGTTAGTCTTTTAGTTTAAACGAATACATGTAATTTACCTAGTCTCTTTGAGTTTCTCTGGTTCCCTTGTCAACGAAAGAGTTTCAAAAGCGTTTAAATTAAATATTTACTTACATACATCAGTATTGACTAAATAAAGTAAGCTTTAAATAAACAAAGCGAACAAAACATGTTATTATTTATCTCCGTAAATCCACGTAAGAAAAGCAACGTCTCAAAGGTTTACGCATTCACTTTGTACGGGAAAATCTTTGTTAAACGTACCTCAATTCAAAAATTGATACCCACAATTTTTCTTGACTTTCGTATCGTAAGAAAATTCGGGTGTAAAGCGAAGGCGCGGTGTGTGGTCGTAACAATATTTCACTGAATGAAATATTGGTTAGCACCCACGGGCGCCACATTCCGTCGTTTCCACCAGAATTCCGAATATGCTTAATGTAGGTGTCCGGTAATTTATGGGCTGCTGAGAAAATTTTTATGTTCCTTTTCACAGTTTTGTTGAGTTTTTTTCATACATTTCCTTCCTTTGTATGAATAATCAAAAATGGCGGAATAGTCCCCATGTTTTGGTTTCGTCACCCCTGTATTATAGAGGAAAATATACAAAAGCGTCTTCGTTTTATCCTCTACAGCACTTCTGGCGAAACCTGATAGATAAAATAATCTGCCACAATATACAGATCGAATTTCCTCCACTAGAAAATTCGTTCGACCCAATAGAGAGGAGTACATAAAGGTGTCTTGAAGCGGTATGCAAATGTGACGTGAGGCAGATCGACCGCTGATATATGGCCGGGCCACCGCTGCTAACGTTTCCTTTACTAGTATATACTAATGTACAGTATATTCTAGTATACAGCTACAGTTCTGTGTAGATTGTGAGGTCGCACCTTTATATATAGCAGATTAGTTGAAGTAAATAGTTATATTGTAGTAGAAATCGGATTATCGTTTTCCAACAAACGGGTAAACTACTGAACTGATGTTATTATATTATATAGGAGTATTGAAAAGCTAGTTTAAACTCAACTGAAATACGTAAATAATTTTGTTCCATTTCACCGAGATATATTTCTCGGTAAAGAAATGTAAATGATACTTGTTCTTTGAGAATACAAAATTATGGAAGGAAATTCAAAACGCATGAATATTTTGTAACTATGTAATGTAATTTATAAATAAAAAGCTGTTCCCCATGTTCCCTAATATAACTATTCTCCGCACCCAGATAAGAACTAACCTATGTCCTTTCTCAAGCTCTAAACTGTCTATGTGCTAAATTTCATTAAATTCGATTCAGTAGTTTTGGCGTAAAAGCCAAACAGAGTTACTCTAACATGTATAGCTAATGTTATACGTAAGGACTAATCATGAGATTATAACATAACAATGTGATATACCTAGTACAATCATGTAATTATAATTTAATAGTATATACCAATATTACCAAGCGATGAGACACGTCCGATTAGTAGTTGATTGATGGCCGGTAATGAAACTATTAACATGGTTTTAATTAAATAATAAACTTATTACACTTTAATATATGTATTTGATCTAAAGACTTAGTTATTTTGTCATATAATAATGTATAATTACGGTAATAAAAACGGGTTTTGATGATTATAAATATCGTTTTATGAAATTTTCTTCAATTAAGCTTAAAGATAGCGAACAACATTGAAATTAAAATTAAGTACTATAAATAGATTGCTTATTTCAATTATATTTTAACATCTAGTCAATTATTTATAAGCCTATATATTATTCTGTATATTATTCTGAATATAGACTAATCTTTTTATGGGCAAAAGAGGCCTCATTGTATCGTAATTTATTTAAATTTTGGGACCTCTTTGTGCGCTCGTTTACAATAAAGGACGCTCAATTTGATGCAACGCTCATAAATAGCTGTTCACATAAATGACTCGTAACAAAGGAAATATCTACTTATTTCAAATGTAAAATATGTCGCTATACAATGCCTGAAAAATATTGTTTTATAAATAAATCTTGGAATTTAAATTAAGCTCTAATGAAAGGTTATTGAAGCATAGCAAGTACAAGGCTGAAAGTTCAATTACCTGCTAGAATAACTAAATATAGCTGCATGTCCATGAAAACGGCCAATGAGCCCCTTTAATCAATCGCCCGTGAATAATGTTGTGTTGACTACAAATCTAACTAAGCTACAAAGAAAATGAAAACTTGGAACATTTTTATAAGCATTCTCAACATTTCTAATTCATGGAACTTGTAACGCAAGGTGGCACCTATCCTTATAAATTATTCCCGACCCCACTCCGGATCCATCCCTTTGTTGCGTATTACTTCTAACGGCCTTTTCAAAGCCTATTTCATGTTTGATATACATACTCTTTTATATATCCCCAGTACAAACACTTCTCGACACAAACACTATTGGAGAACAGGATAAATAAACGCTTATAAAGACAAATGCGCGACGAATGTGCCGGTTGGTAAATACGACTCTAAGACAAACACAGAAAGTAAACAAAGTAGTCTTAGCATCTGGTACATGATCAATATCCGTGTCCTTGACATTAGAACAAACCACTCGCATCCGAGATCGCAATACGTATTCATATCTCGTTATTGAATATTCACCCACCTTGTAGTCGAGCCGCGAAATTATTCAGCACTGCTATTTCAGTAACAGAGGTACCACACCACTGGCTTGCACTAAATTATTCCGTTTAATTCAATATCCTCGCGCACTCACTGCCAAATAATTTTCGGCCTGCCGTAGCGGCGTAGTTGCGACTACGTGTCGTAGCGGCGCGTAGCGTACGGACGTAGCAGCGCGCGGGAGCGAGTCGACTGGCGCCCGCCTGCTATCGCGGACTCGGATTGCCGTACACAGGGTATTTACGGTCTAGAGATGAATTTTCCTTTGCCGTACGGCAGTACCGTAGATTAGCTTGATGGTTGAACATTTCACACATAATATATATTTTTTCATACAGTTCGTATAATATAAATATTATGCATATTACATTTTAACATTGTAATATTAAATTAAATTAAGATTTAGAGGTGATTTTCTAAATTATTCTCGATCTCATTTATTATTATTTTAGGTTTACTTGATTGTACTTTATATTGACCAACCGATAAAATTACAAAATCCATTTTCAACTTTAGAATCGTCTTTGTAGCACTTAAAAACGTCTTTGCGACACGAAAATAAAAACAAAAAATAGAGAAGAATATAAACTAAAAAAGATTTCCAGAGCACTATCTTATTTTAGTCCATAATCGTTACCAAGAACGCTGTGAAATATTTCACAGTCTCAAAGCGAGGAATTATTTAATATTTTTTGTGGTGTCTGTATTCCTTCACTACTCTGTGCAGAAAGGAGTCGCGTAGTGCGCAGGCGCGCGTGACGTCAGCGCGTCCCCTCAATGCCGCGCGCCTTGCGCCGCCCACATGGAGTCGGACCACGACGGGTACCGCTAGCTCCGTGCATCACTCCCGAATGTAGGCAAAATTATCCCAATGTTGTAGGAGGAAAATGCTAAACGTTTGCTGAAGGAACAAACTATTAGGACATGATTGAGTAATGTGACATCTACAGTACCGTAACCATGTCAATTGATGGACTTTTTTGGACACACATTTTGAACAGAGATATAGATAGATACTTATAATTTTAGACAAAATAATAATCGTTTTTCTTAAAGAATAAATATATGTCTTAAAACATTAGTACTATTTAATAACACGACATCTAACTGCCTAACTCGTACATAAACACATTAAAATCTCTTAAGTTCTTTTAATAGGTATTTTAATATCACCACCTAGGGTAACTTACGTACATATAAAAAGTTATTAAAGCAATCTGAAACGAGGAAAATCGTGTACCACATGTCAACATACAACGTCAAAAATAAACTGGCACGTGTTTTTCTAGAATTGATTATTTGAAAGTCTTAAATCTGAATATTCTAGATACCTATCTTTTATACACTCTGGAAGAACTTTGCATAATCAGATAAAATCTATAATATGGATGGACACCGTTGGTAACGTTTATTTTTATGATAAAAACAGGCAGCTGTCTGATGATGGAAGAACAGACAGACAGAGCTTCTTCCTTTATAATATGTAATCTTATTAACTCTATCTTGTTAGTTCTAAATACGTATATACTCTTGATCTGTCATGTACGTCTTATACGTAAGTGCACAGGTGTTAAGGAGTAATAGCATTTATCCTGACATGCAGTAACAGCCGCCGTGGTCACACGATCATAACGGTGAACCATGATATCTACCTGACAGTCTCATATTGTTTTATACTGTAGAATACTATTTCTGGAGCAATTATTGAAAAATAGAAATCTTCTGGTATTTTATAAGCAACGTACCATTTATCTTATGAAAATAATACATCTTGATAGAATGTCGTACTTACCTACTCCATGCTTTGTTTTTGCCAAAAACTCACTATATGAAAATGTATAGACTTTATTGCGTGATTAGCAGGTTATTCAACTAGCAGTAGTAAAGTTTCTTTGTTTACTATCGAGGACGAAACTGTGGTATACGTCACATTGTGTGACACATTATAAAAGAGCTCCAGAGAGCGACGGAGTAAATATGGAGCGGCACAAAAGCGAATCTTAGCAATACAACTACTGACAAAATAAAAGCATAACATCTCAGTGGACACACAAATCTTGCTCTTACAAACCTCATACAACTTCAATAAGATCTTTCATCCGTGTAATGGCCTGTTGCAGAAACAAGAGAAAATAAAATAACTGAAGCAAAATTCTAGAGGCGAGNTAATACAACTACTGACAAAATAAAAGCATAACATCTCAGTGGACACACAAATCTTGCTCTTACAAACCTCATACAACTTCAATAAGATCTTTCATCCGTGTAATGGCCTGTTGCAGAAACAAGAGAAAATAAAATAACTGAAGCAAAATTCTAGAGGCGAGAGTGAGTGAAGCAATGTATGGTGTCGAGACGCATCTGAGCGGAATTCTATGATGGTCATATAAAA
>NWSH02000525.1:5882408-5895845 GCA_002382865.2 Heliothis virescens | reverse complement strand
TTTTTTTTTCAGCGGTGCAAGCAACCGGCAAACTTCCTCGAAAACTACTTGAGCTCAGAATTATTCAAAATAAAAGTCTTATTGAGAACCCAAAGATTGACATATTAGCTGTAGATATAGCTAAACAATAACGTAGAAGATAGAGAATTATTCATTGTAGCGGAAATATTGCCTCATATTGTTATTGTTGTATTTACAAATGTATTTATAAAATGTTGGTGTATGTGTTACTTATTAAACAATTTAAAGACAATAAAGTAACTATGCAATGTTTTAGCTCTTAAAATAATAAATAATGACCACACATACATATAATTATGTACCTAGATATACATATAATTAAGAGACAAAATGCAATATTAATTTTAAATAGATTTTGACCAATGTCTGATGTCTTCCATAGTGAAAGTAAGCTTTTTTAGATTTATCAATATTGTTTTTTTTTTTTCAATATTGTTTTTTTTTTATCAATATTGTTTTCAAATTGTTTTTGTTGACTAGCCACGATTTGTGACTGTTTTTATATTGCCTAATATTGCGATTTTATTTTTACGATATGTGCTTATTATATCAGCTACGTCGAATAAATTATACTGATGTATCAATAAATGTTGTTGATGAAAAATGATTTTTGTATTTTAATAACTATAACTATCTTTAGTCAGCGCTCATCAATGAATGTGACAAACAGAGAAAATAATCTAAGAGGCATGACGACGGTAGAAAATAAGCAAATCCATTTAGTCCGTAATTAAGATTATCCCAAAATATTGGACACGTATATTTTGTTTTTAAAAATCTATCAATAATAACAAAGATAATGAGTATCAAAGTTCAGGAGTGGGGGGTCCTGACGTCACGCCTATGTCAAAATTGTACGTAGGCGTGACGTCACGCGCAATTTCTGCGGTCTATAACTTCGTAATTATTTGTTTAGATTAGATGGAAAACGAAAAAATACGAATGCAATATCTTTTTATAATCTAAAAGACGGACTAATTACATTTTTTTAGTCGTCATGCCTATTACACTCACCATCCTACTAATTACTTACATAATAAAAATCGGTAAAAATTGTTTGAAACTATGTTGAAACTATACACCAACCAACTACTACCATAATATCGAGTTAAAAAAAGGCGAATTAAAATGTAATTTATTTATTTATAAAATCAGTGTATGATTTACAAAGAAGACCTCGCTAGTGTACGCTCCTTGTAAACACCCACGGCGCCTAATATTAAAAATAACAAAACCATATGGTACACCCAGAATATCGAGTTGTAGTATCTGAGCACAACGGCAGAATCTTTCAGGATCAGGCAGGGTGTCAGGTAAGTAAGGCAGAATAGGCGCATTATTGAAAATCCGATGTCCCATGGTATTTTCATCTGAAATAATGCCAAATAAATATTTAGAAAGCACGGTTCATTTTTTTACATCACGCGTGTATGTCGGTAGGTATGTACCTACTTCCCCCATTGACTTTAGAATGCGTGTAAAAGGACTAAGGAGTCAAAAATAAAGAAAACACATTTCCGTTGGTCCCCGTAGGTACTAGCACATGAGTAGAAAAACGGAACAGAGACTAAGCTTCNGAATATTTAGAAAGCATGGCTAGATTTTTTACGTGGTCAAAAATTAAATTCTTTTACAACAGGTCACGCGTAGGTATAGGTCCTTCGCCCACTGACTGTGGAATATATGTAAAAGGAGACAAGAAAATAAAGAAAACACATTCCCGTTGGTCGCCGTGACTGGCAGGCTAACAGAGGGACATAACGTATCAACTTTCGCCAGCAGTTTCACCCGTTTCCCGAGGAAACTACTTCCTGGACCCGAATAAAAAGTAACCTATGTACTATTCTGATATATGTATAAGCTATACTACTGCCAAGTTTCATCAAAATCCATTCAGTATTTTTGCGTTAAAGAGTAACAAATATACACACACACATCCTCACATTTATAATATTAGAAGGATATGATAAATAGAAGTCAAGTTAACCTACCGATACATTTGTGTCATATAATTCTCCATATTCATATTCTAGATGGAGATGTACCCACAGCGTGGCCGAGATAATCAATTGTTGTAAAGTAGGACCACACCATACCGTCCACGCTAGGAACGATAGGGCACTCCTGAAAACGAATTACAATTAGAAACATGTGACTAGAAGATCTTAGTTACCTATTTACTACAGTTTCAGGAAAACAGGTGAGCGTAATGGAGTTCTTCCTATAGAATGTCATCGCACGGAATTAGCTTAACTTTTGTTCTTATTTCTTAGTGAAAGACATCTCAGTCGCATCTCTAGTGTCTAGACAAGACTTCGCTGGCAAGAAGAGTAGGGCAACTTGAAACTTCAAGCTTATTTTGTAAGATCTAATTAATAATACCTACCCCGATACGTACTGAGCAAACACACACCTCACTTCCTTGTTCGTCTTGACCATGCCTTTGTAAGTGTACGCCCAAAACCAGTATCGTGTGGACATGTCCCAGCCCCTCAACGTATCCCTCATTCTTGGACCAATCAGCAGCTTTTCATTTTCAAAAGATCTTAACATGGCGAAATTGTATTCTTGTTCTAAGGCCACCTCTTCCGTTACTGTACTGGAATATTTAAATCTATCTGTAGTTTCTTGTCATCATACTCGGAACCTAGACTCGTTTAAAGAAGTTACATATCTTTTATTTGTTAAATACCTAATAAAGACAAGATGTCAATTAATCAGATTTATTATAAGCAATTTTTAAAATTCCTCTTACACTATCTCATCAAGTAATGATAATGCCCAGACAGGTAGACTATCCATATAAAGATAACACATCTACTTATAGTATCAAGTTAACAACAGTCAATTTTGCACACGACTGTAAACGAAACGATAATAAAGGATTATTAAACTGTACCGTGAGCAACTCGTATCTAAGTAATTTAAATTATTTATTATCAAATACATAATACCTACCGTATCAATTAAAAGAAGTTTAGAAGTAGGTACCTACACATCTAAATCCTACCACAATTCTCAGGTAGCGTAAGATGCAAGGTTAACATAGAAAAAAGGTCGCGAAATTAAAAAAAAATATGAATAGGTACAAATACTTTAACTGCCTTAGGGCCACAAGAACCTAACTCAGCAACAATTTAACATGTATAAAAATAATAATGTCCTTACGCTAGATTTAACAAGCTGAATCTCGTAGAGGGTCCATGGCCAGGTAAAGGTTGAGTCTTAGTGGGGTAGACACCGAAGCCGGTTTCAGTGCAAACACTAGTACATAACATCATTAACACCTGGTACTGGAGCACGTATATGAACATCTGCGGAATGTTGTACAGATAACGGAAGTCGGTGCCATGTTTTAGGTAGAAGTCGTTTTCATAATACACCTGTAAAAACAATTCAGTTCTCGCAAAGAAGCTAAATAATAGTTACAAAAGAAGATAATGTATGTGTAAAATAAAATCATAAATTATTTACTCACCCAGGAAAGTGGAAAAGACAAAATTTAATGTGGCAATAAATGATCCAACTTCAAGGGGATTTCCACAAATAAAAATGTTACCTGCCTTTGGTAAAATTTTGTTTATACATTACCTGAACTGGAAACTTCCTGCTTAAAAACAAATAAACTAGGCCGCATACAAAAGCTTTTTTCAGTTTCTGCTCTGTTATTATTCTGCAATCGCCAAGAACTCCAAATGGGGTTTTAAAGTGTTCATTAAATATTTTCCACCTATAATAAGGGCCTGGAAAGCAAGAAGTTCTGTAAAAAATAAACTGCTATTTCTAAAAAGGGTAATTCAGACTACCAACCATGGTTTACTTTTTATTCAGGTGCAGGCGCGAAAAAGTTCCCACGGGAAATGGGCCGAGGCTATTTAAAAAAAAAATTGCACCTAGAAGTTGTGGGCATCAAAAGTTTTGAGGTATGACAGAAAATAAAATATAATTATATTTACCCTTATGCAATCCAATAAAGTAATAAGCATAAGCAATAATATCTACTGCGCTGGGTTCCGTAGGTACGAACCCCATGTCTGACAGTGTGAATTTATTTGCTGAGTTCTTAGCAACACTGGTTGCATGTTGAGCTGCTTGATTAGACAATTTGTTAGCTACTTCATCTATATTTGGAATTGAGTTATTTGCAATCGTAGCTACTTTTGGAGGTGGTTGTCGTCTGGCTTTTTCAGCCATGTTTATTTCAAAAGCTAGTCCTACTAAGCGGAGAGCTACAGCCTGGTGGATCCATAGCACGTTATTTGTAACGTCCAAGTTAAAGTTCAGGTATATCAGATAGAGCCATGTGTAAGCTAAACTTAAGTGGTGGATGTACCTGGAAAGACATAAGAACTGATTAATTNTACCCCGATACGTACTGAGCAAACACACACCTCACTTCCTTGTTCGTCTTGACCATGCCTTTGTAAGTGTACGCCCAAAACCAGTATCGTGTGGACATGTCCCAGCCCCTCAACGTATCCCTCATTCTTGGACCAATCAGCAGCTTTTCATTTTCAAAAGATCTTAACATGGCGAAATTGTATTCTTGTTCTAAGGCCACCTCTTCCGTTACTGTACTGGAATATTTAAATCTATCTGTAGTTTCTTGTCATCATACTCGGAACCTAGACTCGTTTAAAGAAGTTACATATCTTTTATTTGTTAAATACCTAATAAAGACAAGATGTCAATTAATCAGATTTATTATAAGCAATTTTTAAAATTCCTCTTACACTATCTCATCAAGTAATGATAATGCCCAGACAGGTAGACTATCCATATAAAGATAACACATCTACTTATAGTATCAAGTTAACAACAGTCAATTTTGCACACGACTGTAAACGAAACGATAATAAAGGATTATTAAACTGTACCGTGAGCAACTCGTATCTAAGTAATTTAAATTATTTATTATCAAATACATAATACCTACCGTATCAATTAAAAGAAGTTTAGAAGTAGGTACCTACACATCTAAATCCTACCACAATTCTCAGGTAGCGTAAGATGCAAGGTTAACATAGAAAAAAGGTCGCGAAATTAAAAAAAAATATGAATAGGTACAAATACTTTAACTGCCTTAGGGCCACAAGAACCTAACTCAGCAACAATTTAACATGTATAAAAATAATAATGTCCTTACGCTAGATTTAACAAGCTGAATCTCGTAGAGGGTCCATGGCCAGGTAAAGGTTGAGTCTTAGTGGGGTAGACACCGAAGCCGGTTTCAGTGCAAACACTAGTACATAACATCATTAACACCTGGTACTGGAGCACGTATATGAACATCTGCGGAATGTTGTACAGATAACGGAAGTCGGTGCCATGTTTTAGGTAGAAGTCGTTTTCATAATACACCTGTAAAAACAATTCAGTTCTCGCAAAGAAGCTAAATAATAGTTACAAAAGAAGATAATGTATGTGTAAAATAAAATCATAAATTATTTACTCACCCAGGAAAGTGGAAAAGACAAAATTTAATGTGGCAATAAATGATCCAACTTCAAGGGGATTTCCACAAATAAAAATGTTACCTGCCTTTGGTAAAATTTTGTTTATACATTACCTGAACTGGAAACTTCCTGCTTAAAAACAAATAAACTAGGCCGCATACAAAAGCTTTTTTCAGTTTCTGCTCTGTTATTATTCTGCAATCGCCAAGAACTCCAAATGGGGTTTTAAAGTGTTCATTAAATATTTTCCACCTATAATAAGGGCCTGGAAAGCAAGAAGTTCTGTAAAAAATAAACTGCTATTTCTAAAAAGGGTAATTCAGACTACCAACCATGGTTTACTTTTTATTCAGGTGCAGGCGCGAAAAAGTTCCCACGGGAAATGGGCCGAGGCTATTTAAAAAAAAAATTGCACCTAGAAGTTGTGGGCATCAAAAGTTTTGAGGTATGACAGAAAATAAAATATAATTATATTTACCCTTATGCAATCCAATAAAGTAATAAGCATAAGCAATAATATCTACTGCGCTGGGTTCCGTAGGTACGAACCCCATGTCTGACAGTGTGAATTTATTTGCTGAGTTCTTAGCAACACTGGTTGCATGTTGAGCTGCTTGATTAGACAATTTGTTAGCTACTTCATCTATATTTGGAATTGAGTTATTTGCAATCGTAGCTACTTTTGGAGGTGGTTGTCGTCTGGCTTTTTCAGCCATGTTTATTTCAAAAGCTAGTCCTACTAAGCGGAGAGCTACAGCCTGGTGGATCCATAGCACGTTATTTGTAACGTCCAAGTTAAAGTTCAGGTATATCAGATAGAGCCATGTGTAAGCTAAACTTAAGTGGTGGATGTACCTGGAAAGACATAAGAACTGATTAATTAAATAGGGCTCCATAATATTTTAATAATGAATAGCCGATCTTTGTCTTGCATTATTCTTCCATGTCATGTTCTGAGTTTATAGCAAAGAGATGTGGTTTAAGTACCTATTTCATTTAATGTATGCATCCAGTCTGCCAGTCACCAATTCAATCTTAAAATTGAATAATTAAAACTGAACCAACTTACTGTTTCTTGCAGCATTTGATAATTATGATATTCCCCCAGACCATCAAAACGGAGTGAACGACAGAAGGTCCGCATATCATGCAGGTGATGAGTACGCCGAGGCCTGTGCCGTAACTGCGTTTTGTGACCGGATCTTCAATTTTTTTGTAGTAACTGCCTAGAGATATGCAAGCCAAGAGCGATGAGTAATACACTAGCTCAGAGAATGAGTACATTATATTCGTTGCTTTAAATTACATTTTAAATGTTTGTTGTGATTTTCATGTTTGTTTCAATGACACTGACAAGGGTGGTCAGTGAAATTCGTGAAATAGTTGATGTTTTTTCTTTCAAATGGTATCCTAATTCATCCAGTATGTTACTATTATCAGGCCTTAGGGCGGTTTCATGGTTCATGGGAATGCCGTCTACCTTGCCAATTTCCAATGTTGATACGTTACACAATTACAGCACTTTCACACTACGCGCGACACATTTCGGGTGATAAAAATTCGACCCGCGACTACGCCTGTACTGATCACCTAGTGCGAAAGCGCTGAAAGAACCAAGCGTTGCCACGCAGAAAATCCGAGCTGTAAATCCGCTTGTGTGAAAATATCAGGCAGGCATTCTGTCTTTTTTCTCTCATTCGTTCTTTGTAACGCACGCTATCTTAAATAGAAATTAAAACAACCAAATGATTAAATAAACAATTTACTACACATAATGTAGGTTCACAATAAAAATATTTTCTAACAGAGGTATGTAACAGTTTGTCTGATGCAGACATAGCCGGTGGCTATCGACAATACAATTTAACTCGGTCAGCATAATAAACAAGCAATATTTGTATAGCTCTCAATTAATGGGGCGAACAATATCGTGCGCAGTAAATAAATAAAAACTTTTAAATGCATCATATTAACCCACCATTATAATCTAATTTGGCATACCGGAATGTTGATTATCCCCGACTACTTTGGCNTAAACAAGCAATATTTGTATAGCTCTCAATTAATGGGGCGAACAATATCGTGCGCAGTAAATAAATAAAAACTTTTAAATGCATCATATTAACCCACCATTATAATCTAATTTGGCATACCGGAATGTTGATTATCCCCGACTACTTTGGCCTTCAAATTCATAAAGGATTTTGCAAATGCAATTCAAGGTTTAGCCTTCAAGTGTGCTAACTAATACTACGTCTCATAATCAATATCTCATGCTTGTTTTCTAGAGCAATGAATATATTTTAAAGCGGCATATCATTACGTGAAAATAGCAACTAAGCTGGTACTACATAATCGTACATGAAGAAAATATACCAGGAGAAAGAGTACTACTGTCACAGATACATCTATTCTATGCAAACGTTTGAAACATATCACAATAGAAAGATTTTATCAAGAAAACAACTAACCTATAATACTGTTTAGCTGTAATAGCTATTATTTTATACATATAAGTTACTTAGTTTTATTAAAATCAATAAATGTAGTAAAATTTATTTGACTAGCATCTAAATTCTATAACAAAACAATGCAATATAATATATCAATGATTATTTTATCAAATATGCTTCGCCCGCATGCTAAAATTAACGCACACGTAAAACAATTGTAATAAAATAAGAAGCAAAGCAATGCTAAAGTAGGATCTATTTCTAATATGCACCGACTATAATTACTACCAATTATTCAATGAACAAATCCTCAGTGAATCAGTATCAGAAGAGCATTAAAATTAAGATACGAGTTGAAATTTATATCTCACCCTGATAACCATGTTCTAAGTATTGCTCAGCTTCTTATAATATGTCAAAATTGACTTTGTGGATATAGAAAATTAATAAGATATAATATAGAAGCCTATAAAACAATCATGGCAACGAATTAAACACCATCATGATTATAAAATAAACTAAATCTGCATCAGACTCAAAACAAGTAATAACTAAAATTTGCATTGCTATACAATTATTATAAAACATACACAACATACAAATGTCATCGTGGCCAGGCCATAATAAATCGTCTATGGAATAAATACTAACTAAAATGGTTCCCACATAAATTCATGGACATTGAACATGCTTTAATTATATTTTTTTTTTTCATCTAAATATTGCCTTTACAACTATTGTTATTAATCACACCTAAATGTTGTTAGAAAAGTATTGCCTCTAAATATTATATATGAAAAAGAGATTTTTATTAGATCTACTTACATTTTTCTATTTATATAAATAATGTTGAAACTTAATATGAACAGTTGGTTCCGAACACAACAGAAGTGTTACGTTTAAGTACCGTTATAATAAATAAAAAATTGTTCCACGTTACGTTATACTTAGAGGAACTATTTGTAACAGTAACTTAGACAAGTTTGCGTCAGAGAGCAACCGGAGACAACACAAACGGCTCGTAGAACATCTCCACCTGTGTGCAATTATATTATCAGAGTCGTAACCAAAGTGCTAGAATTTCTAATTACGATATAAATCGATTAATTTGAAGCTTCTATATTATACGCACAACGAACAATCCAATTGCATTAAAATTGTCAAGACTTTCACTAATATTAATTTTAACCGACTCGACGATTACTCGTTACGTTTTTATTACTTTTATTTAATATATTTTGATCTATTGCACAAACACATATTAGGTAGTCGCTATGCTTATCTACTCGAATTATAAGTTATTAAATTTTTACAATACCTACCACAGAGTTAAATACAACATCCAGAACGTTACGTTAATAATTACAAAATTCAATCGGTGCAAACGATTACAAAAGTTACTATTTTATCCACAATCGAAAATCACTGGAGGTAAACGAAATATATATTTATACATCGTACTTTTAATTTGATCGGTCCTATCACATTAATTCGTACAACAATAAAATGCGATCAGCATTCATTTATTAATAATTGGCAGTCCTAAAGAGTCACTAAGAGTTCATCGCGCGGCGGCGGCGCGGAGACGCGGAGCGTCAACTGTGGGTCGCGCGGACAGCGCGGCCGGGCGAGCGGCGGCCGGCGGCGGGCGGCGGCGGGCGGCAGCAGGCGCTCACTTGATGAGTTGCGCCGCGCTCTTGGAGCGGCGGAACATCTTCGCGCCCTTGTTGGGCGCGGACAGCTCATGCTAGTTGCTCCCGTTGGGCGCGCGCGCCAGCGCCGGCGACGGCTGCGGCGCGGGCGGCCGCACCAGCGACATGGCGTCCTTGGCGCCGTCCGTGCCGTATATCTTGCCCGCCTTGCGCGCCATGGACGCCAGCAGCTCCTGCGAGCACTTGTGCGCCGACCGGAGGGACAACGCCCACTCTTTGAGCCCGATCTCATCCTGCAAACAAAAATTTAATCACCGAAAGAAAACACACTAACGTAATGGAAGTAAATAGGTATAAAAAAAATAATAAAAATAAAAATATCTTGGCAAGTTTGTTCGTGACAGTCTGACATATGGTTGTATTCGACACCATGGAATTCTCACGAAACGAATAAAGAACCCAATATTATGTACGAAATGTTCCAAAGTACTATTTAAGCCATCTACAAAACTCACAGTGTTTGTAAGCACGATTTTAGTATCGTTCCTAGTCCGGAGCACAATGCACTGCTCTCCCTTGACCGACACGAGGTCCGAGGAGACTTCCTCGACGGAGTCCAATAGGATCATCTCAGGCTTGGCGCTGTTCTCCAGGTGCAGCTCGAGCCGGTTGGGGTAGAGCTTGGCGTAGCGCGTCTGCCACGCGCTCGCGAACGGACCGCCGAGTTTCTTGATGTACCCGTGGAGAATGCAGTCCGATTCTGAAATGTGTAGGATCGAAAATAAAATCGAAAATTTCAAAACACCATCGATAGACCGTCGATTAATTTTATAAAAGGAAAAAAAAACATTATTTGACCTTAATCGATAATTCCAACCAACATAAGGCAAAAAAACAATATATGTTTCTGTCTCTCGATGTCATCAAGCAGATAGAACATTTGGTCTGGTAACTCTCAAGCATAAAAGCCATTCGAAAGTATTCGGCGGGATTACATACAAGATTTATTGAAGCTGAAAACCCTTCTCTATTAAATACAACATGAACGCAACCACACCACATGTAGGTCTCCAAAAATTACAAAAAAAAACATTGCCAAAACTTCATATAACACGAACCTTTCTCATCAGCATCGAACTTCTGCTTCTGTTTGGCTTTCTTCTTCTGCTCCATCTTGTCGGCCTCCTGGTTGATAGTCTCGAACACGGTCTCCGCCACCTCGGACTGCCAGCGCTCCGATATCACCAGCGGGAAGTCTTTGTACTGCATCTGGTCTGCCTCCGTCAGCTGAGAAATATGGAATTGGTGATTTAGTTTCATCCTTAGATACGAAAAAAATAATAATTGGGTGAATTTATTTTTAACAGTAAAAAGTCACTGAGAATCGGCAAGAAAATACATGCCTCCTCTCAATGGAACCAATTTTTCGCAACTGTGTAACAATGTGACATTTCATGAGCCTGCAAAGCCCTATTTGAAATATACATATTTTTGTATTAGATCACAAAAATAATAACATAAGTCATCGTATAAAAATTCGTAGTGAAACGGAATAATGGACACAATGACTCCATTGTGCAAGAATTCGTAACAAAACCATGCAAGCTTTGCTGCCACAAAAATGTTTTACAATTGGTATTACACATTCCGTTCAGTACGTATTGTAGTGATAAAATAAGCAGTCGCACCATGGTTTTAATTTATTTTTTACCATATAAATTACCTTTTCTTACCATGTACACTTACACTGAGTAATAATAAATCAAATCTGGGTAGGCAATTGATGTTGATGCGATCTGTACACATATTTATAAACAAGCGCTATGTATAAAGGTACGATAACTTATACTTTTCTTTACCCCAGGTTTCGGCCAAATTTCACCGACCGTGGACAATGTATCGTATAGTAATACAATCGCGATTAGGTTCCGATTGTTTATAACTATCAATAAATATCTAGTTAGGCAGCTAATAAAGAAGCTATTACCTTAATCCCCTTAGTATCCTCTTCATCAAAGCTGCCGATATCGAAGGCGTCGGCGGCGTTGACCTCGCCGCGCGGCGGTATCAGCGGCGGCGTGTACTTCTGGTGGTACACTTGCTGCCAGTCAATGCCCGCGAAGAACACGTGCTCTTTCACTTCGTCCGCACTGGGGAATATATACAAATGTAATTTTATTCATACTAATATTACAATACTAAAGGGCTCTTATTTGTTTTTTTGGTTAAACGTGCTAATTTAGTAATGGTCCGATTTGAAAAATTATTTCGATGTTAGATAGCCCACTGAGCGAGGAATGTTACAAGCACGGAGGGAACCGCTGGCGGAAGATAATGTTACTATAACATCTTCAAATAACAAAATGGTTAAATAAACTTGGAAGTAGAGGCATAAGTTGGGATGAAGATGGTAAATCAATCAGTTTATATTTGATTCTACCGTTCCGAAACTACCGAACTACCTAAAAAAAAACTTTCATAATGGAGAAGACACTATCCACGAGTGACATAGGCAATATTTTGTCCGGGTACGGATAGAAGTTCCTTCGGGATGCGGGTGAAACCGCAGGAAATAGTTAGTTACCTCTAATCCGCTATCATTCTATAGGTTACAAAAAAAAACAAATGTTTACCAAAGCTCAGAGGAAACAGCTTTGAATAAATTCTTTACAACTCGTATTAGTCATACACATTATGATTAATTCATGTTATAAAAAATGAAACGTCTTCTTGTTGAATTCTTAACTTTCCTTCCTCTATGGAAAATACAGATCGTAGTGTCGATTGCGGAAAACGTACAATGTGCGTCAGATGAGTACCTGAGGTAGCATTCTCACTGGTTCATGACGCAGGTAAAGGTCAAGTTTCGAGAAATATATGGTCAGGTATTTGTAATTACGGCTTTAACCTTCCTTAGAAGGAAAGCATTAAACAAAACAAAAAAAATCTTCACGATTTCAAGCAAAAGGAGCTGCGTTTGTTTGCTACTTGTTCCTCTTCAGTATAAAGAATATTTTCAAATGAACCTAACCCAACTAATCACTTCAAAATCACTCCTGTGTTGATAAGGATAAAGTATTGGTGAGCCATATTTCATTCCGACTCTTATCCCGTTAACGCTTGATGAGCTTTACAGCATTAGTATGGTGATAGAAAGACATGACCCCATATTTGCCTAATGGATCCGGACAAGTGGGTTAGCATCACCACATTATGGATACCTGATGATGGAAGGCGACTCAGAGGAAGACCAAGGAAATGCTGGAGAGAAGATGCGGATAGCTTTCTCGTGGACTAACCACAGAAGCTTCCGATAGAAATATGTATATGGAAAGTTATAAATAAGGCGTTCTGCCCAGTACAGGGACAGTATATCTACATATATATAAAAATCAATGCCACTTTTCGTTGTAATTTTATAACTCAAGATCGGGTTCACCTATCCAAACCAAATGTTTAGGTTTTGTTTGGACTATTTAGTAGATGGTTTATGTAAAGTTTGCATAAAATCGGTAGAGCGGTTCTTTATTTATTGCCTTTAAGGCGACACAAAGTTCTCCGGGTCAGCTAATCCTAAGACAAAAATGTAGTAAATATTATGACATACCCCCGTCCCTTGCACCCCAGCCGCTTGTTAATGTCCCGCTGCAGCAACCCCTCCAGCAGGCTCTTGAGACTGGGGCTGAACGACTCGGGCAGCTCCACGTTCTGGAAGACATCGTAGTTCTATTGCAGACATGATTCCATCTTTTACTTTCAACATAGAAACTATGACACAGTTCACACATTACTTCGACAGAATTTTAATTGATAAAGGTTAAAGTATTATTATGTGGAATCAAGTCTGAATACTAA
>NWSH02000525.1:5853389-5882383 GCA_002382865.2 Heliothis virescens | reverse complement strand
AAAATAATAACATAAGTCATCGTATTAAAAATTCGTAGATATGAAAACGGAATAATGGACCACAATGAACTCCATTGTGGCAAGAATTCGTAACAAAACCATGCAAGCTTTGCGTGCCCAAAAAAATGTTTTACAATGTGTATTTACCACCATTCCGTTCAGTACGTATTGTTAGTTGATAAAAATAAGCAGTCGCACCATGGTTTTTAATTTATTTTTACCATATAAATTACCTTTTTCTTACCATGTACACTTACCACTGAGTAATAATAAATCAAATCTGGGTAGGCAATATTGATGTTGATTGCGTTGTACACATATTTATAACAAGCGGCTATGTATAAAGGTACGCCATACTATACTTTTTCTTTACCCCAGGTTTCGGCCAAATTTTTCACCGATCCGTGGATCAATGTCTGTATAGTAATACAATCGCGATTAGGTTTCCGATTGTTTATAAACTAATCAATAAATATATAGTTAGGGCAGCTAATAAAGAAGCTATTAACCTTAATCCCGCTTAGTATCCTCTTCATCAAAGCTGCCGATATTCGAAGGCGTCCGGCGGCGTTGACTCGCCGCGCGGCGGTATCAAGCGGGCGGCGTGTACTTCTGGTGGTACATCTTGCTTGCGGTTCAATGCCCGCGAAGAACACGTGCCTTTCACTTCGTCCGCACTGGGGAATATATACAAATGTAAATTTATTCAATTACTAATTATTACAATAGCTATTAACGGGCTTCTTATTTGTTTTTTTGGGTTAAAACGTGCTAATTTAGTAATTTGGTCCGATTTGAAAAATTATTTTCGATGTTAAGACTAGCCCACTGAGCGAGGAATTGTTACAAGCTACGGAGGGAACCCGCTGGCGGAAGATATGTTTATCTATAGACAATCTTCACAATAACAAGAAATGGGTTAAATAAACTTGGAAGTAGAGGCATAAGTTGGAGAAAATGGTAAATCAATCAGTTTATATCTTGATTTCTACCGTTCCGAAACTACCGAACTACCTATTAGAAAAGAAACTTTCATAATGGAGAAGAGCAGCTATCCACCGAGTGACTATAGGCAATATTTATGTCGGGTACCGGCATAGAATGTCTCGTTCGGGATGCGGGTGAAACCGCAAGGAAATAGTTGAGTTAGCATCTAAGTCCGCTAATCGATGTTATAGGTTACAAGAAAAAGAAAAACCAAATTGTTTAACCAAAGCTCAAGAGGAAACACTTTGAGATATAATTCTTTACAACTCGTATTAGTCATACACATTATGATTAATTCAATGTTATAAAAAATTGAAACGTCTTCTTGTTGAATTCTTAACTTTTCGCTTCCTCTATGGAAAATACAGTCGTAGTGTTCCGATTGCGGCAAAACGTACCAATGTGCGTCAGATGAGTACCTGAGGTAGCATTCTCACTGGTTCGAATGACGCAGGTAAAGGTCAAGTTTCGAGAAATATATGGTCCAGAGTATTTGTAATACGGCTTTAACCTTCCTTAGAAGGGAAAGCATTAACAAAACAACAAAAAATCTTCACGATTCAAGCCAAAAGGAGCTGCGTTTGGTTGCTAACTTTGTTCCTCTTCAGTATAAAGAATATTCTTCAAATGAACCATAACCCAACTAATCACTCAAATCACTCCTGTGTGATAAGGATAAAGTATGTGGTGAGCCATTATTTTCATGTTCAGAACATGCTTCATGGCCGTTAACGGCTTGATGAAGACTTTACAGGCATTTAGTAGTGCGTGATATAGAAGGGACACTGACCCCATATTTTGCCTAATGGATCCGGACAAAGTGGGTTTAGCATCACCCATTATGGATACCTGATGAGGAAGGCGACTCAGAGGAAGACCAAGGAAATGCTGGTAGAGAAGATGCGGATAGCCTTTCTCGTGACTTAACCACAGAACGCTTCCGATAAGAAATATGTATATGGAAGTTATAAATAAGGCGTTCTGCCAGTACAGGTACATAATCTACATATATTATAAAAATCAATGCCACTTTCGTTGTAAGTTTTATAACTCAAGATCGGGTTCACTCTATCCAAACCAAAATTTTGTTTAGGTTTTTGTTTGGGACTAATTTAGTAGATGTTTATGTAAAGTTTGCATAAAATCGGTAAGAGCGGTTCTTTATTTATTGCCTTTAAGGCGACACAAGTTCTCCGGAGTCAAGCTAATCTAAGGACAAATGGTAGTAATATTATGAACATACCCCGTCCCATTGCACCGCCAGCCGCTTGTTAATGTCCCGCTCAGCAACCCCTCCAGAGGGTCTTGAGACTGGGGCTGAACGACTCGGGCAGCTCCACGTTCTTGAAGACATCGTAGTTCATATTGCAGGACATGATTCCATCTTTTACTTTCAACATAGAAACTATGACACAGTCACACATTAACTTCGGACAATTTAATTGAATAAAGGTTAAAGTATTATTATGTGGAATCAAGTTCTGAATACTAACACAAGGAACAAAATTTGACTTTTTTTTTGTTGATGGAAATTTTTTATAGCTGTTGTTTACTATTTCGTGGTCGCCTGATATTTTCAAAATCTGCAATCAGTTTTTTCTTCAACGCTTTAGTTTTTGAGATGCACAAGCTATTGGGCCATATTTTTGTCCGTAATTTCACGTAATATCGTTATTCGAACTTTTGGTTGTTTAATATGTTTTTTGTATTTTTTATTAATTAGTTTGAGCAATAGCTATTAAAACGATCCCAACTTATTTTTTGTAATATTTGAGGTGAATATTTATGCCTAAATTATAAATTAACGGTATCTGAATTTAAAAACAAAAAAAATTATCAACATGCCTTCTGTAGCTTCTGCTATGAGCAATCCTAGGTATACCTAGTATTTGATGTAAATGACTTTGAATATTGTGATTTCCACCTTGAAGAATAAGGAGAACTATATAAAGAATATCCTTGCTTTGCTTGTTCGTGGGGACCGTTAGAACTCAAGTTGAGCTCTACGTTAGAAAATCTGTTCTTTTGGCAAGCTATGAATAAAAAAATTATAAATTTATAGGAATGACTGTGCGCCTAAGGGATTTGTATAAATACTACAACTTAGGCTTCTGAAAATCAATTTGATAAAGTCTGAACAAGTTCCTTCTTGTATGTTGATGGTGATTGTTCTAAAATAACAATTTTCTTCTGAAAATTCCATAATTAGAATACAGAGAAACCATTAAATTCGTTTTTTGTTATTTATATATCGGAATTTGCTTAAAATCATAATAAAAAGACCTTTTTCCAAAGGCATTTATTTTCAATTTCACCATATCATTATTAAAGTTTGCATTCTCTATTATCTATTCTATTATGTAAAACGTAAAAAAAACGAATTTAGTTTCTCTGTATTCTAATTATGGAAATTTTCAGAAGAAAATGTATTTAGAACAATCACCATCACATAAGAAGGGAACTTGTGTTCAGAGCTTTTATCAAATTGTTTCAGAAGCCTAAGTTTGTAGTATTATAACATCTTTAGGCAAGCTAGTCATTCTATAAAAAATTATTAATTTTTTATCAATAGCTTGCCCAAAAGAACAGATTTTCTAACGTAGACTCAACTTTGAGTTCTACGGTCCACGACAAGCAAAGCAAGGATATTTTATATAGTTCCTTATTCTTCAAGAGGGAAATCACCAATATTCAAGTCATTTACATAACAATACTTAGTTATACCTAGGATTTGCTCTAGCAGAAGCTACAGAAGCATGTTATAATTTTTGTGTTGTTTTTTAGAAATTCAGATACCGTTTAATTTATAAATTTAGGCATAAATATTCACCTCAATATTACAAAAATAGTTGGGATCGTTTTACATAGCTATTTTGTCAACTAATTAATAAAAATAAAAAAAACTATTAATAACCAAAGTTGGAATAACGATAATTACGTGAAATTAGGACAATAATATGGCCAATAGCTGTATCTTCCAAAACTAAAGCTTTTGAAGAAAAACTGAATTGCAGATTTGAATCAGAGCGACACGAAATAGTAAAAACAAGAGCTATAAAATTCCATGCCAACAAAAAAAAAGTCAAATTTTGTTCCCTTGTGTGGAAAAAGGTCGTTTTGATTTTAAGCAATTTCCCGATATATAAATAACAAAAAACAATGTGGAGGGCATTTAAGACATGTTGTCGCACTTCCAGCAGCTTAATTAACAAGGGACACTTCTGCCGCATCTATTTTGGTAATTTCCCAAACGATTTCAGTCATATGACTGAAGTATAAGAGGTTTCGTTCCATCTAGGTATTCAGACTATGAACGAGCCGTGCTAGGACTAATGTGATGCTCATATGGTGACAGCCTTTCATTGTGGGTTCGTAGATGGTCCCTGTAAACCAATTTTAGCAAAAAAAACTTAAACAATTCTATTCTTTTAAAAAATAAATTGATATTTTCTAAAAAATATTTATCTTTCCTGAAGAATTTTGTTTTCATGTATATCTCGAAAACTGAAGCTGATACAAGGAAACTGACTTCAGATCTTTAATTAATACCTCGAAAGCATATCATATTAGTACCCATACTTCATGCAACAAAAATGCTGTTCCCTTGTGTAATTAATGACAACTTAAAAATATACAACTCAAACTATGTAACAGAAAGAATACAAAAGTATTGACGTATCATAGGGTCTGATCAAATATTCAGGCAGGCACTATAATATACGGAATAATTATACACAAACATTTGTCTAAAACTATCTCAAACAAAAAGCAAAGAATGTTACCATAGTAAGCGTCATTCTGTCGATCTCGTGCTTATCCTTGGTCTTGTGCTGGCGGAAGGGTGAGTGTCCCTTAAGCAGCTTGTACAGCATGCAGCCGAAGCTGAACCAATCGGCCGAGGAGTCGTAGCCGGTGCCTTTCGACAGCACCTCTGGTGCCATGTAGCCGTGAGTACCCCTGGAACGGACAAATAAGAAATACGGTAATAAATTGTATTATTTCAATAATACAATTTCTACTTCTATCATCAGAATATTATATAGTTTGTAACAGTGTATTTCAATTTGCTTTGTACAATATACAATGAGTACTTTTCGACAAATTGCTTTACTTACTACTTATTTAGAAGAATGCATTGAAAAGCCAGTTAAATAGTAAAGGACATCATATTTGAGAATTTCAACTTAGTAACGTCAACGTAACAATGAAGTGTTAATTTTAGCATCAAATACTGTTTTAATAAAGTCATTTGTTTTACTTGAGCTATTAATATCCTCAGGCNGCCTCTGCAACAGGTAAACAAGAAATATGTTAATAAATTGTATCATTTCAATAATACAAATTCTACTTCTATCAACAGAATATTATGTAGATAAAAAGATCAGAATATTATGTAGATAGAAAATCAACAAAATATTAGATAGTTTATAACAGTATATTCCAAATTGCTTAGTATACAATGAGTACTATTCGACAAATTGCTTTTCTTTGCTACTACTTAAAAATGCATTGAAAAACCAGTAACGTATTTCAATAGTAAAGGACATCATATGTTCGGAGTAACCGAACACCTTCACACAAACACGTGAGCCTCGGCACACACTTTTTAGTTTTCAGTGCATTTTCTGTCGTCATCGTAAACGGGCGTGCATTCAACTAACATTTTTGTAACGATTTTCGCAAATAAACAAAGTTATCGATAATCGCGAGTTTATCATCTCATTCAACATCAACAAACAGCGCACATCCCCGAACATTGGTCCTTCGAGTGTTGCTGTGTTTTGGTGTCTGCCAGTGTTTTGTGCTATCAAATCGACTGGCCTCCCAGAAGCGGGTCTCACCAGTCGGTTTGAGAGGGCTTGTATCACAACAGCGAGTACCAGGGCACATAGGGAATCAGCAACAACAGTATAGGGTGTGTGCGCAAACATTTTAACATTAACAACAACCTAATAAAAAACAATAACAATGGAAGATCTTCTAACAAGACAAGCTGAGCTTACAACATTAATCGAGAAGATTTTCACTAACTTCAAGAAGGAGAACATGGAACGCAGGAAGCTAGTGGCTAAGAAGAAAGCAACAGAATTAAAACTTATGTTTCAAGAGTACAAGGAGAATGATGATGTTTTGAAGGAGTGTAAAGATCGTTCTAGTGACTACTTCACAGGAGGTTATTTTATCGAAACAAGAAACTACTATCTGGAAGCTTTAAACTTCATAGAACAGTACATAAAACAGGATGCTGGAGAAAACGTAACAACATCTAACAAAACTATAGAGAGTGTTGATCTAACAAAAATTATAAAGCAACAGGAAGAAAAAGCGGAGACTGTAACCAAGAGTACAGAAGAGAAGTCCGAAACCAACAACACTAACAACAAGCTAACCGAAAACCTGCGAAAACAAACAGCTAATTACAGAGCCTTCCAGCGTACCATATCGAACATCGACGTAGGTAGTTTATTAGAAAATTGGGAACTTGAAGATGCGATCAAAACATTGGAATCACGCTGGAAAGTCATAGACTGTCTTCACTGGGAGATTGAAAGTGAATTGGAAGCCGAAGATAAAGAAGAGTTGGAACTACTGTACGATAAATACGAAAAGCAATACCTCCGTTTGAAGAAGTCTATTAACTCTAAAATGTGGTCGGAAAAACATAGAGACAAAACAACACCTAACTTAGAAGTACCAACATTCAACGGCAGTTACAACCAATGGGTGTCCTTTAAGGATTTATTTTCGGAAGCTATCCACAACAATCCTTCACTATCTAAGGCGCAAAAAATGCAGTTTCTGAAGAGTAAGATTCGAGGAGAAGCTGAGCGTCTCATCCAACATTTGCCGATTAGTTCGGACAACTACACAGTTTGCTGGGATATCCTTAACCGCCGTTATAACAACAAAAAACTTATATTTACATCTCACATCAACATGTTACTAGATTTACCAGTTTTAAAACATCAAGCATTAGCGCCAATCAAGAAGATGCATGACGTCACTCAAGAGTGTCTTAATGCAATAACAAACCTGGGTGTGGACATATCCACCTGGGACCCTTTACTTGTACATATTTTGGATCAAAAGTTAGATGCTGACTCCCATTCCGAGTACATAGACTCGTTGAAAGATCGCCGTGAGTTGCCGGTTCTCAAAGATTTTTTAGACTTTTTGGAAAAAAGGTTTACTGCACTAGAGTCATCTCGTCGCAAGAGCGAAACCTTGCCACAGAAATTCAGCAATCAATATTCTCAACAAAATCCATCAACATCATATGGAAAATTACCTTACCATCGAACAAACAATTATTTTAATTACAATAAGGGAAGCGCAGACAAACAAGTAATTACGAAATCAACATGCAACATAACTACAATAAAATGCCCACTATGCAACAACGGCCACGGACTTTATAACTGCAAAAGATTCTTGGAAATGTCCAGTGAACAGAAATTAAAAACAGTGAAGGAATTAAAAGTCTGCATGAATTGTTTATTTAGTCATAATGGCAATCCATGTAAATCACCTCAAACATGTAGAAAATGCTCGAAGAAACATAACACCATTATTCACGATGCCTGCAATATTGGGTATAACACATCGACTACAAATGTAGCAAAACAAAATGAAATTCAAAACCCTCACGTGCGTCAAAGTAATGAAAATGACTTATCAGCCGAGGTTTTGTTGTCAACCGCTATGCTGAAGGTTAAGAGTACTGATGGAACTTATCATGATATGAGAGCGTTAATAGACCAAGGATCGCAAGTTTCCTTAATAACAGAAAGGGCGGCGCAACAGTTAAATCTAAAAAGACAACATTGCAAAGGAACGGTTATTGGCGTTGGAGAAAAGGAAAATAGTGGAAAAGGGTTACTAAACATTCATTGCCGCTCGATCTACAGTGACTACGAGTTTCGAACTGACGTCATTATTATGAGCAGCTTGATTGGAAACTTACCCAACAAAACATTCAAAAGGCCAAACTGGAACATTATTGAAAACATATCCCTTGCGGATCCCGATTTCCACATTAGTCGACCCATTGACATTTTGCTTGGAGCAGATGTTTATTCGTTAATTCTTTTAAGTGGCATGATAAAAGGGGACGAATCAACTCAGCCCGTCGTACAACAAACAAAACTTGGTTGGTTGCTATGTGGAACCGCCAAAACATACCAGTGCAACATAGTGCATAACATTGAACAGATACAAAAATTTTGGGAAATAGAAGAGATCAGTGAGCAGTCTCCTTTATCAGTACAAGATCAACAATGCATAACATTTTACAACGAAACGACAACACGAAAAGAAGATGGACGCTATGTCGTCAGGTTACCGTTAAAGGAAGACATAACAAGTAAACTTGGGTCATCTAAACAAACTGCACTGGCACAATTTCGAACCTTGGAAAACAAATTTAAAAGGCAACCAAAATTAGCTCAAGACTATAAGAACTTCATGAATGAATATAAAACAATGGAACATATGATACCGACGACAATTAGTAATCAGACACCTGAATATTATTTGCCGCATCATGGAGTTGAGCGTGTCGATTCTTTAACTACACAATATAGAGTGGTATTTAATGGTTCTCATAAAACAAATACAGGGTACAGTTTGAATGATCTCATGCATACCGGCCCTAATTTACAAATTGATCTACAAACGCTTCTTCTGAAATGGAGACAGTATAAATACGCTTTCACAAGTGATATTGAGAAGATGTTTCGTTTTATAGCAGTAGATGAAAGAGATCAAAAGTATCAGAAAATATTTTGGAGAGAGTCTCTAGAACATCCTATTCAAACATTTTGCTTAACAACTGTCACATATGGAACTCGCGCTGCTCCATTTCTGGCTATAATGACTTTAAGAAAATTAGCAGCCGATGAACGTGAAACATACCCAGAAGCATCAAAAGTTGTCGAATCAGCATTTTATATGGATGACCTTGTTCATGGAACAGACACGATTGAAGATGGCAAACAGTTAATCTCGGATTTGAACGCACTAATGAAACTAGGTGGTTTTAACTTAAGGAAGTGGTCGTCGAATGAGAAAAAGCTACTGGATAACATTAAGAAGGACGGAAACAAATCAAACAGTGAAGTATTTACATTTAAAACAGAAAGCATTTCGAAAACATTGGGCTTATGTTGGAACTCAACAGAAGATAAATTAACATTTCAGTACAACACAAACAAACCTAAAGACAACATCAGAATAACAAAAAGAACACTGTTATCGGAGATCTCAAAGGTCTTCGATCCGCTAGGTTGGATGGCACCTTTATCAACCAAACTTAAACTGCTGTTTCAAAGGGTTTGGAAGAAAAACATGAAATGGGACGATGAAGTGCCGATTGAAATTCAGAAGGAGTGGATCAAGATTAAAAGCGAGCTCGGCGCAATTAATCAATATGAGGTACCAAGATGGATACGCTGTCGCAAGGAAGATATTATAGAACTACATGGCTTCTGCGATGCGTCTCTTGTAGCCTTTGCTTGTGTCTTATACGCACGCGTCAACGACGAAACAGAGCCAGTGCTATTGGCCGCAAAAACAAAACTGGTACCTCACAAAAAAGCAGTAACATTACCCAGATTAGAGTTGAGTGGAGCACATTTATTATCAAAACTTATGAAGAAAACACAAGATGCGCTTTCGGAACATAAAACACAAATATATGGTTGGACGGACTCAATGGTCGTCCTTGGATGGATACAGGGCGAACCAACTCGATGGAAAACATTCGTCGCCAACCGAGTGCAACAAATAGTTGAAACAATACCGAGCACGAGCTGGCGTTATGTAAAGTCGGGCGATAACCCAGCCGATGTAGCGAGTCGGGGTTTATACGCACAACAATTAAGAGACAACATTTTATGGTGGCACGGGCCCTCATGGCTCACAACATTCGAAAATAAAGAACAAGAGACCCCAACCTACACAACAGAAGAAGAAGTAAAGTTAAATAAATCATGTACTGTTAAAGAACTAGAAGAAAACATTATTGAAACATTATTGCATAAACACAGCTCATTCAATAAAGTAAACAGAATAACTGCGTGGTTGTTACGTGCATGTGCACCTAAGCGAACAGAAATGCCATCATATCTCACATTACATGAACTTACTGCAGCAAAATTACTTATAATTAAAAACGTGCAACAAATGAAATTTAGATCGGAAATTGAATGTTTACGCAATAAGCAAAGACTAAGTACAAAAAGTAAAATATTAAATTTAAATCCATTCATTGACTCATCTGGTGTCTTACGCATTGGAGGCAGACTTGAAAACTCAACATTGAACATGGAGATGAAGCATCCAAAGATCATACCACGTGATAGTCGTCTGGCTGAGCTTTTAGTGGACGAAGCTCACAAACTTACCTTTCATGGAGGTCCTCGCCTTACTCTGGCCAATCTAAGGCAGCAGTATTGGATACCTGGAGGGAACAACACTGTGAAAAAACGTCTGAGAAACTGCGTGATTTGTCGCAAAAACAACCCACAGCAACATCAACAGATAATGGGTGATTTACCCACTGCACGTACGGAGCCAGCCCCGCCCTTTTACCACACCGGAGTGGACTACACCGGTTTCGTTGAAATCAAGAGCAACAAAACAAGGAACGCAAGGTCGATGAAAGGTTACATTGCACTTTTTATTTGTATGGTCACAAAGGCCATACACCTGGAACTTGTAACAGATCTAACAAGTACAGCTTTTTTGGCGGCCCTAAGAAGAATGACGGCCCGACGCGGAGCCCCACGCTACATGTATAGCGACTGTGGAACCAACTTTGTGGGCGCTGATCGTATTTTACAACAAGAACACGAACAAGTGCAACAAACATTTGATAACAACTTCATGGGTATACTTGCGGATATGAAAATTGAATGGCATTTTAATGCCCCGTCGTGGCCCAGTGCCGGAGGTTTATGGGAACGCGCGGTTCGCAGCTTAAAACACCACCTGAGAAGAGTGATTGGGTCACAAAAATTAACATTTGAAGAATACTACACAATACTAACACAAATCGAAGCCTGTTTAAATTCAAGACCCTTGTGCGCCCTAACAGAAAACATTGATGATCTTGATTACCTGTCACCAGCCCACTTTCTCACAGGCAGAGCAGGAGTAACAATTATAGAAACACCTGAAGATGGAAGAACAAGATGGTATTTGACTAATCAGCTATTTCANAAATTTAAAAGGCAACCAAAATTAGCTCAAGACTATAAGAACTTCATGAATGAATATAAAACAATGGAACATATGATACCGACGACAATTAGTAATCAGACACCTGAATATTATTTGCCGCATCATGGAGTTGAGCGTGTCGATTCTTTAACTACACAATATAGAGTGGTATTTAATGGTTCTCATAAAACAAATACAGGGTACAGTTTGAATGATCTCATGCATACCGGCCCTAATTTACAAATTGATCTACAAACGCTTCTTCTGAAATGGAGACAGTATAAATACGCTTTCACAAGTGATATTGAGAAGATGTTTCGTTTTATAGCAGTAGATGAAAGAGATCAAAAGTATCAGAAAATATTTTGGAGAGAGTCTCTAGAACATCCTATTCAAACATTTTGCTTAACAACTGTCACATATGGAACTCGCGCTGCTCCATTTCTGGCTATAATGACTTTAAGAAAATTAGCAGCCGATGAACGTGAAACATACCCAGAAGCATCAAAAGTTGTCGAATCAGCATTTTATATGGATGACCTTGTTCATGGAACAGACACGATTGAAGATGGCAAACAGTTAATCTCGGATTTGAACGCACTAATGAAACTAGGTGGTTTTAACTTAAGGAAGTGGTCGTCGAATGAGAAAAAGCTACTGGATAACATTAAGAAGGACGGAAACAAATCAAACAGTGAAGTATTTACATTTAAAACAGAAAGCATTTCGAAAACATTGGGCTTATGTTGGAACTCAACAGAAGATAAATTAACATTTCAGTACAACACAAACAAACCTAAAGACAACATCAGAATAACAAAAAGAACACTGTTATCGGAGATCTCAAAGGTCTTCGATCCGCTAGGTTGGATGGCACCTTTATCAACCAAACTTAAACTGCTGTTTCAAAGGGTTTGGAAGAAAAACATGAAATGGGACGATGAAGTGCCGATTGAAATTCAGAAGGAGTGGATCAAGATTAAAAGCGAGCTCGGCGCAATTAATCAATATGAGGTACCAAGATGGATACGCTGTCGCAAGGAAGATATTATAGAACTACATGGCTTCTGCGATGCGTCTCTTGTAGCCTTTGCTTGTGTCTTATACGCACGCGTCAACGACGAAACAGAGCCAGTGCTATTGGCCGCAAAAACAAAACTGGTACCTCACAAAAAAGCAGTAACATTACCCAGATTAGAGTTGAGTGGAGCACATTTATTATCAAAACTTATGAAGAAAACACAAGATGCGCTTTCGGAACATAAAACACAAATATATGGTTGGACGGACTCAATGGTCGTCCTTGGATGGATACAGGGCGAACCAACTCGATGGAAAACATTCGTCGCCAACCGAGTGCAACAAATAGTTGAAACAATACCGAGCACGAGCTGGCGTTATGTAAAGTCGGGCGATAACCCAGCCGATGTAGCGAGTCGGGGTTTATACGCACAACAATTAAGAGACAACATTTTATGGTGGCACGGGCCCTCATGGCTCACAACATTCGAAAATAAAGAACAAGAGACCCCAACCTACACAACAGAAGAAGAAGTAAAGTTAAATAAATCATGTACTGTTAAAGAACTAGAAGAAAACATTATTGAAACATTATTGCATAAACACAGCTCATTCAATAAAGTAAACAGAATAACTGCGTGGTTGTTACGTGCATGTGCACCTAAGCGAACAGAAATGCCATCATATCTCACATTACATGAACTTACTGCAGCAAAATTACTTATAATTAAAAACGTGCAACAAATGAAATTTAGATCGGAAATTGAATGTTTACGCAATAAGCAAAGACTAAGTACAAAAAGTAAAATATTAAATTTAAATCCATTCATTGACTCATCTGGTGTCTTACGCATTGGAGGCAGACTTGAAAACTCAACATTGAACATGGAGATGAAGCATCCAAAGATCATACCACGTGATAGTCGTCTGGCTGAGCTTTTAGTGGACGAAGCTCACAAACTTACCTTTCATGGAGGTCCTCGCCTTACTCTGGCCAATCTAAGGCAGCAGTATTGGATACCTGGAGGGAACAACACTGTGAAAAAACGTCTGAGAAACTGCGTGATTTGTCGCAAAAACAACCCACAGCAACATCAACAGATAATGGGTGATTTACCCACTGCACGTACGGAGCCAGCCCCGCCCTTTTACCACACCGGAGTGGACTACACCGGTTTCGTTGAAATCAAGAGCAACAAAACAAGGAACGCAAGGTCGATGAAAGGTTACATTGCACTTTTTATTTGTATGGTCACAAAGGCCATACACCTGGAACTTGTAACAGATCTAACAAGTACAGCTTTTTTGGCGGCCCTAAGAAGAATGACGGCCCGACGCGGAGCCCCACGCTACATGTATAGCGACTGTGGAACCAACTTTGTGGGCGCTGATCGTATTTTACAACAAGAACACGAACAAGTGCAACAAACATTTGATAACAACTTCATGGGTATACTTGCGGATATGAAAATTGAATGGCATTTTAATGCCCCGTCGTGGCCCAGTGCCGGAGGTTTATGGGAACGCGCGGTTCGCAGCTTAAAACACCACCTGAGAAGAGTGATTGGGTCACAAAAATTAACATTTGAAGAATACTACACAATACTAACACAAATCGAAGCCTGTTTAAATTCAAGACCCTTGTGCGCCCTAACAGAAAACATTGATGATCTTGATTACCTGTCACCAGCCCACTTTCTCACAGGCAGAGCAGGAGTAACAATTATAGAAACACCTGAAGATGGAAGAACAAGATGGTATTTGACTAATCAGCTATTTCAACAAATATGGAAGAGGTGGAAGTCGGAATATTTGTCACAACTTAACGCACGAAACAAATGGTTACAACCTCAGGATAACATTCAATTAGGGAATTTGGTCATTATTCAAGATGAAAACTTACCAGCCGGGAAGTGGGCGATGGCTCGAGTAGTCGAACTGCACCCTGGACGCGACGGATATGTACGTGTCGTTTCACTGAAAACTCAACATGGGATCATCAAGCGGCCAATAGTCAAATTGTGTTTATTACCTATTCGACCTGCGCAAGATGAACCTGAAACGAAAACAGATAGCAAACAAACAGGAAAGAAAGGAAACAAGAGGCACTGCATTTCCGCTACATTGTACTCCGTTGTGATGGCACTAACATTCTTTATGACTCTTATTTCAAATGCCTACGGAACAAGTAACATCACCCAACTGAACGAAAATCAAGCAATCTACTTTGATCCCATTGCCAAAATGCAACTCATACGACACCAGTGGACGTTGGTAGCCTACTACGATATGTCACCGTACTGGGAAGGAATAACTGCCTTCAAAAAATATTCAAGCTATCTGGAACAATCCTGCAATCGCATGAACAATACCAACAAATGTAACATGATTGTACCACAACAAAGTCACGAGTACACGGAGTTGCAGTATTATAACCAGCTGTTGCTGACACAACATTTCATAGAGCACTCCAGACGGCGTCGGGGGCTTATCAACGGCATCGGATATCTCGCCAATGGACTGTTCGGCGTATTAGATGAACGCTTCGCGGAACAGTACGCCCAAGACATTGAACTTATAAAACGAAACGAAGCACATTTGAAGAATTTGTGGAGTAATCAAACATCTGTAGTAGAATCTGAATACAACTTAATTAAAAGGATGGAGAAAATGGTTGACATGCAACATAAGGTCATAAACAAACACTTGAACAGCCTTGATAAAGCTTTGAACACTGTCCAAGCGGAAGTAAACGAAATAATAAAACAGCAAGAATTTATTCTAACAGCAATTGCAGCGAACAGTATGCTTCAAAATCTGAAAAACATTCAAAACATGATGTTGGACACTATTTCTGATGTTTACCAGGGAAGAGTAAACCTGCATTTATTAACACCAAAACAACTACAACATCAATTGAATGTTATTTCTGGCTTATTAACAGGCGACGTTACTCTACCGATTGAAAACATTCACACAGATTTGAAACAAATATACGAACTTATGAAGATAAGAGCCAGAGTCACAGACAAGTATTTTATATTCGAGATAAAAATACCATTAATCAACAGAGAAACTTATGATCTCTATCACCTCATTACAGTACCGAAGTTGTACAGAAAAAACATGACTCTCACAATTACTCCAGTTTCAGATTACGTTGCCATTAACTTACAGAAAGACAATTATTCACCTATAACTACAGAAATATTACAGAAATGTATAACCAGAGGAAGCTCAACATACATGTGTGACTCAAACACACCGATATACAAGATGAAGTCAGATGAAGATCTTTGCATACTGGAGAAAAATAATGTATGCAAAACAAGCAGCGACGCGTGCAAAAGCCAGTTCATTTCATTAACAAAAATAAACACATATTTATATGTATGTTGCGAGCAGTGTCAAGTGCGAATCATATGCGGAGATCGGATTACGCCGCACATACTTATGCGCGCTAATGTCATTACTCTTGATAGCGATTGCGTAATGACAACAAACTCTTTTA
This sequence comes from Heliothis virescens, assembly GCA_002382865.2. Classification (NCBI taxonomy): domain Eukaryota; kingdom Metazoa; phylum Arthropoda; class Insecta; order Lepidoptera; family Noctuidae; genus Heliothis; species Heliothis virescens. Next base: position 5,866,644 of record NWSH02000525.1, on the reverse strand, counting down.
CAATACATGGACACAAACACTATGAGAGTCAATTTAAGGTCAAATATGATACTCAAACAGCAGTCCTGGCACCGATTAACCACATAATCAATCTGACTATTGATCAAGGATACGAGGACAATTTGGACAACCAATCAAATGAAACAGAAACAGTGCACAACAACTTGCTTAGAGAGATAGACTTGAAGTTAAAACAGTTGAAAGAAGAACAGAAATATGAAAGTATCACTTCAATGTCTGACCACGACATACATCACTATGCGGTTATCTACATCGTATTGGGGATAGTGGTTATCTCATGCGCTGTTTTCTTATATCGAAAAATACGTAGAAGCTGGAATACAACCCTGGAAGAGACGATCAACGAAGCTCAACCAATGCCCAGGACTTCTAGGATCAACAAACACCAATCGCAAGCTCAAGAAGAACAGGAGATGAAAGAGTTTAGCAAACCCAGACCCATGTTCCGTAAATTAGTTTTTAATAACGATTCGGAATAATATTTTCTAGTTTGTTTTACATTGTATAATAATATTTTTTGTATTTTTGTTTATACTTTATACTTTTTTTGTAATGGATGCACACCCCAGCCTCCCTCATCTTTGCTGGTCGGGAATATGTTCGGAGTAACCGAACACCTTCACACAAACACGTGAGCCTCGGCACACACTTTTTAGTTTTCAGTGCATTTTCTGTCGTCATCGTAAACGGGCGTGCATTCAACTAACATTTTTGTAACGATTTTCGCAAATAAACAAAGTTATCGATAATCGCGAGTTTATCATCTCATTCAACATCAACAAACAGCGCACATCCCCGAACATCATATTTGAGACATTCAACTTTGTAACGTCACTAATTTTAACAATGAAGTGTTAATTTTAGCATCAAATACTGATCTAATAAAGTCATTTGTTTTACTAGAGCTATTAATATCCTCAGGCCTGTGGGAGTCCCTGAGTTTGCATCTATTCGCGAATGCGGAAAAGCAAAAATATGTGAATTACTTTGACGTCATAATATGATAATAAATAAATTGACGTCAAAAAACTTTGATGTCTAAATTGTAAAACGTCACAATTTTATGTCTATTTTCTTAGAAGAATCGTGTTTTCCTTCAAATTGGTAACTTCGAAATATGTTTAGCATTTTTTTCAATACATGCCATACCATACAGATAAACTGAAATATTTAAAAAACAAGCTAAAAAATAAACTAAGCATCTTTTGATTGCTGCAAAATATCCAAAGATTCAGTGCAATTTTTTGATATAAAATTAAGTTTTCTAAATAGTAAAAACAACACAACGTGTAATTCCAAGTCAAGGCGATCAAATAATTATCATAGGATTACATAAGAGCAAACAGTGTGCGTAAACGAACCAATTAAAACAATTAGCATAGTGCATTACGTCAATTGGTTCCTAAACAAGAACATTATGGCCGGTCGGCTGTTACACTGACTATAAATACGTATTATTATCCTCAATTACTTGGTATCGATGCGATCCACCGATCACGTGGGTCACAATTAATAACAACAACAAATTGATTAGTTTCAGCCACATTTGTAATTATATTGATGTCATTACGGCCATGCTAATTTGCCTTTCAATTACGCTCGTACGATGTGTTAATTGCTGTAAATGAGCATCATCTGCCTAGCCTTTTTCCAAATACGTATATTGGGGTCGGCTTCCAGTCTAACCGGATGCATATGAGTATCATTGTTTTATATGGAGCGTCTGCCTTTGACTTCAGATTTTCTGGCTTCAAAGATATTAATAGATAAACAATCTTCGATTAGCATTCTCAGGGAAAGAGCCATTATTATTGCGATTAATTACTAATAACCATTTAAGAGGCCTTCTGGATCGTATTTTACGACTTCATATCGACTATAATGAAGATTGGAAAATGGCTGTATGCCTACGAAAAACTTAATTATTCAATCAACGAATCAATCAAATCCGATTAACGTCATATTGAATTTCATTTCATTGTTTGCGTCCTTCACTCGCAATAAGTATTAAAATAAGGATACTTACACACTGGCGTGCGGTTTCTTTTTGGAGAAGTCACACGCGAGGCCTAGGTCCGATATTCTAACGTGGCCGTGCTCGTCAAGGAGAATGTTCGCCGGCTTCAGATCTCTGTAGACTATGTGACGCTTATGCATGTGTTCCAAACCTTAAANAAACGAAATAATAAAACAGCAAGAATTTATTCTAACAGCAATTGCAGCGAACAGTATGCTTCAAAATCTGAAAAACATTCAAAACATGATGTTGGACACTATTTCTGATGTTTACCAGGGAAGAGTAAACCTGCATTTATTAACACCAAAACAACTACAACATCAATTGAATGTTATTTCTGGCTTATTAACAGGCGACGTTACTCTACCGATTGAAAACATTCACACAGATTTGAAACAAATATACGAACTTATGAAGATAAGAGCCAGAGTCACAGACAAGTATTTTATATTCGAGATAAAAATACCATTAATCAACAGAGAAACTTATGATCTCTATCACCTCATTACAGTACCGAAGTTGTACAGAAAAAACATGACTCTCACAATTACTCCAGTTTCAGATTACGTTGCCATTAACTTACAGAAAGACAATTATTCACCTATAACTACAGAAATATTACAGAAATGTATAACCAGAGGAAGCTAGACATACATGTGTGACTCAAACACACCGATATACAAGATGAAGTCAGATGAAGATCTTTGCATACTGGAGAAAAATAATGTATGCAAAACAAGCAGCGACGCGTGCAAAAGCCAGTTCATTTCATTAACAAAAATAAACACATATTTATATGTATGTTGCGAGCAGTGTCAAGTGCGAATCATATGCGGAGATCGGATTACGCCGCACATACTTATGCGCGCTAATGTCATTACTCTTGATAGCGATTGCGTAATGACAACAAACTCTTTTACAATACATGGACACAAACACTATGAGAGTCAATTTAAGGTCAAATATGATACTCAAACAGCAGTCCTGGCACCGATTAACCACATAATCAATCTGACTATTGATCAAGGATACGAGGACAATTTGGACAACCAATCAAATGAAACAGAAACAGTGCACAACAACTTGCTTAGAGAGATAGACTTGAAGTTAAAACAGTTGAAAGAAGAACAGAAATATGAAAGTATCACTTCAATGTCTGACCACGACATACATCACTATGCGGTTATCTACATCGTATTGGGGATAGTGGTTATCTCATGCGCTGTTTTCTTATATCGAAAAATACGTAGAAGCTGGAATACAACCCTGGAAGAGACGATCAACGAAGCTCAACCAATGCCCAGGACTTCTAGGATCAACAAACACCAATCGCAAGCTCAAGAAGAACAGGAGATGAAAGAGTTTAGCAAACCCAGACCCATGTTCCGTAAATTAGTTTTTAATAACGATTCGGAATAATATTTTCTAGTTTGTTTTACATTGTATAATAATATTTTTTGTATTTTTGTTTATACTTTATACTTTTTTTGTAATGGATGCACACCCCAGCCTCCCTCATCTTTGCTGGTCGGGAATATGTTCGGAGTAACCGAACACCTTCACACAAACACGTGAGCCTCGGCACACACTTTTTAGTTTTCAGTGCATTTTCTGTCGTCATCGTAAACGGGCGTGCATTCAACTAACATTTTTGTAACGATTTTCGCAAATAAACAAAGTTATCGATAATCGCGAGTTTATCATCTCATTCAACATCAACAAACAGCGCACATCCCCGAACATCATATTTGAGACATTCAACTTTGTAACGTCACTAATTTTAACAATGAAGTGTTAATTTTAGCATCAAATACTGATCTAATAAAGTCATTTGTTTTACTAGAGCTATTAATATCCTCAGGCCTGTGGGAGTCCCTGAGTTTGCATCTATTCGCGAATGCGGAAAAGCAAAAATATGTGAATTACTTTGACGTCATAATATGATAATAAATAAATTGACGTCAAAAAACTTTGATGTCTAAATTGTAAAACGTCACAATTTTATGTCTATTTTCTTAGAAGAATCGTGTTTTCCTTCAAATTGGTAACTTCGAAATATGTTTAGCATTTTTTTCAATACATGCCATACCATACAGATAAACTGAAATATTTAAAAAACAAGCTAAAAAATAAACTAAGCATCTTTTGATTGCTGCAAAATATCCAAAGATTCAGTGCAATTTTTTGATATAAAATTAAGTTTTCTAAATAGTAAAAACAACACAACGTGTAATTCCAAGTCAAGGCGATCAAATAATTATCATAGGATTACATAAGAGCAAACAGTGTGCGTAAACGAACCAATTAAAACAATTAGCATAGTGCATTACGTCAATTGGTTCCTAAACAAGAACATTATGGCCGGTCGGCTGTTACACTGACTATAAATACGTATTATTATCCTCAATTACTTGGTATCGATGCGATCCACCGATCACGTGGGTCACAATTAATAACAACAACAAATTGATTAGTTTCAGCCACATTTGTAATTATATTGATGTCATTACGGCCATGCTAATTTGCCTTTCAATTACGCTCGTACGATGTGTTAATTGCTGTAAATGAGCATCATCTGCCTAGCCTTTTTCCAAATACGTATATTGGGGTCGGCTTCCAGTCTAACCGGATGCATATGAGTATCATTGTTTTATATGGAGCGTCTGCCTTTGACTTCAGATTTTCTGGCTTCAAAGATATTAATAGATAAACAATCTTCGATTAGCATTCTCAGGGAAAGAGCCATTATTATTGCGATTAATTACTAATAACCATTTAAGAGGCCTTCTGGATCGTATTTTACGACTTCATATCGACTATAATGAAGATTGGAAAATGGCTGTATGCCTACGAAAAACTTAATTATTCAATCAACGAATCAATCAAATCCGATTAACGTCATATTGAATTTCATTTCATTGTTTGCGTCCTTCACTCGCAATAAGTATTAAAATAAGGATACTTACACACTGGCGTGCGGTTTCTTTTTGGAGAAGTCACACGCGAGGCCTAGGTCCGATATTCTAACGTGGCCGTGCTCGTCAAGGAGAATGTTCGCCGGCTTCAGATCTCTGTAGACTATGTGACGCTTATGCATGTGTTCCAAACCTTAAAAAGAACATAAAATATATTGTAAAGGTCAGGGTTTTCTCTTCTTGTTTATAAGCTAAGCTGGATGGAATGCTCATCTATTTAGGTCAGCACTTCATAGATATCCTTTAAATTAATTATGTTGTGACCAATACCTTGCTTTCAGTATAAGCTACTGTTTAGTTCATTATTTATAAAGCCTGTCTTCAACATCATACTTATTTTCAGTTCAGTTGATAAGCGATAAATATTCGTCAGAACGTTCTACGTCATTTTCAATGAAATGATTTAATCTAATTGCATCGAATTTTCATTTGCTTGCGTCATTTTTTATAGACAATACTGCGGCTAAAATTATACCCTGATAATTCAACATAGATTATTTGTAGGTGCTTGTATGACGAATCATGTTGATATATTACTGCAATAACAATATTAAAAAGTGGCATTGGCAGGTTTCACTTGGGTGGCCTTCGCATTGTGTAATATTTCTCAATGATACGTGATAATTCGATTTAGTTACGGGATAGAGCGTTGAAAATATTGCCACCCCTATTCAGTGCAATGGTATTAGAGAAATGGGTCATACGTTCATCCGATTACCGCATCGGAAAAAGAACAGAGCCGGATTATGATCTTTGAAAGGCAATACACATGTAGGACTGTTGTTGTTTAAAACATTAGGTTTGCTGATAGAGAAGGCGTTCAAAGCAAGTTATCTGCTATCTATACTCATCTATGAGATTCATATTATGACATTTAATTTGTGTTATTTTATAACTCACAAATAATGTTTTTAATTACGTCATAGAATGAAACTTTAAAAAGCAATTACCGTCATTTTCCCTAATCACAATTAATTGCGACTATATTAAAAACAGGTAAATTATTAAAAATCTCACAGAAAAGCAAATCGTACTAAAAACAGAACTAAATACAAGCCTCTTTCGCGCTTTAGATCAGTCAGCTAGGTATCGAGTACCATCTCGCCTAACGCTCGAATGTTATTAATGATCATAGGTTCATGTTAGTGAAATCTATACTAATATCATAAAGCTGAAGAGTTTGTTTGTTTGTTTGAACGCGCTAATCTAATGAACTACTGGTCTGATTTGAAAAAATCTTTCAGTGTTAAATAGCCCATTTATCGAGGAAGGCTATAGGCTTTTTATCCGGGTGCGCCGAGTAGTTCCCACGGGACGCGGGTGAAACCGCTGGCAGAAGCTAGTAAAAAAATAAAATGTTACCTAATATAACTTCAGCAGCATAGAACTTCATTTCAGCCTCGTTAAAGACGCCATGTTGTGACAGATGATAATGCAGGTCTCCACCGTTCATCAGGTCCAAGATAAAACACAATTTGTCCGGCGTGTGGAATGCGTACGTCATGCATACGATGAATGGGCAGTCGACCTGCAGGCACAAAAGAAAATAACAATTAGTATTTATTCCATTCATTAAAAACATTTATTGACGTCTGAGATATATTAGTCATTTCCCATTTTTGTACCTAACTTTATCATCGAAATCTACCTTTCAACGGTTTTGACTTCTTCGACTATACGAAGAGCAAGAATTTTGCAAGGGGGGATTATTCTTAGAAATATTTTATGTTTTTATGTTGCAGAACCGAGGTTGAGTCTTAGCTTAAAGAAAATTTTAATATCAATAGGATATTCACGTGTATTTTTAGCATTTATTTACTAACATTTTGATAACATCGCCTTCATGCACTTTAAGCCGGTGACGTCACAAGCTGACGTTTAGTGGTGCCAATAAGATTAGTCGGTGAGGTAAGTGGGGGAGCTTGAAGATATTTTGAAATCCACATCCATGAAGTAATGTTTGATTTATTCATCTTCACTCTTAGCTAAGGATTGATAAATTAGCAAACACTGAAACACGTGAAACGCCTTGTTATGCTTACAGCCGTTTAAATGTTCGCCATACATGAATTTGGTATTACAATGAGTATGGATTTACGTAAACTACTCTTGTGTTACTTTGAAATATTCTAAGGCATGGCCTTGTATAGTGTGATCGTAGTAGCACGATACATAAATATCGGCGAATATTTATAAACAATTTTAAAAACTGAATCATACAAAATATAATTCAGCACATGTAAAAAAGTTCAATAATTAATTATTATGCATGATGACAAATTTTATACGTGCGCCCACACGAACATAAGAAACTGGAATACGAAATCGGCAAAATGGTTTGATGGCTGGTGACAAATATAACTTGAGTGCAGTGTTGGTCATACGGAATGTAAAATAGCATAAAAGCTATAAACCACAGTGGAAATGCCACGATGGTTATTGCAGACGGAAATATTTAAGTATACATATTGTGATGAATGCACTCCTTTTGTTTATTTCGACTGGCGACCGGTGGCTATGTGGTAACAACTAGGGATTGCAATCCGGTCCGGCGGATCCGGTAATCCGGCGGATCCGGCATGTTTCTAGACCTACCGGATCCGGCACCAACGCACCGGATCCGGTGCCGGATCCGGTTAAACTCTAAATCGCGAAAAATAAATTGAAAAAGGTACGAGTAAGTCAAATCCTCAAGAAAAAGAAGGTTAGCGGAGAGTCAAAAGTAAAAGGAAACAGATTACATATGAGGAAATACTTAAAAAATAATGACTTCGTAAGAAATAGAGGGAGAAAAAAGGACAAAAAAACACTTTTCACATGGCTCTAGAAGTAGGTGTCTGCAGGTCAGTTGATTGTGTTTATTTTGCCANAATTGAAAAAGGTACGAGTAAGTCAAATCCTCAAGAAAAAGAAGGTTAGCGGAGAGTCAAAAGTAAAAGGAAACAGATTACATATGAGGAAATACTTAAAAAATAATGACTTCGTAAGAAATAGAGGGAGAAAAAAGGACAAAAAAACACTTTTCACATGGCTCTAGAAGTAGGTGTCTGCAGGTCAGTTGATTGTGTTTATTTTGCCACCAACTTCTAGAGCCATGTTAAAAGTTTTATTTGGTTCTTTTCAGTGTTTTGTGAAGTTGGTTATTTTTTTTTTGTATACAGATTTTAATTTTATGCTTTTCAGTTTTTGGGTCTAAAACTATAATATTTTAATACCCACTGTGGCAGTCGTAACCAATAATTAAGCCATAATCAATTCAATATCAAGTATTCAGTCGATGCTTGCCTGCAATGTTCATGAGTTGCCCTAGATTTCTCAGGGTGTCCATCATCAGATCCTGACCTGACGAATATGGGACCGGTCAGACTTTGACTAAAACCCACCGTGTCCCTTCTGGAGCCCTTTGTGTGCCAAAGCAGCGGTAACTCTTTCGAACAATCCCGCAGCCCCGACAGGCTCTGGCCCTAATGGTTTTGTTGACCTATTTGAGGAACGCGTGGAACAACGCGCGCCGCCGACACGGGTGTGTCTCCTCAGTATCGTCTCCTAGGAGACGGAAGAACAATCACCGCGCACAGACCCACGCCTACGGTGCCCGGGAGCGTCTCTCAACACCCGGCGACCGTGTTTACCACCAGGTCCACAGCGGCGGCTGGGATGAGCGGCGCGAATTCGCAGTCGCTCCGCCGCTTGCTTCTCTAGAGTAACTGCACCGCAGAAGGAGGCGACGGCATCCCATTCCCTCTCGCCCCTCACCATGGCTTGAACCACGGCTGGGCGCGAGAGATTGCCGCCACGGGGATAGGCAGGTACCTCCCGAAGCAACCGTGCCCGGTGTGGACCCGTCATGCCGAAAGTGAGGGCAAAGTACATATACCCTTCAGCATATTTGGTAATCCGGCCGGATCCGGCCGGATTGAAAATGATACCGGATTGCAATCCCTAGTAACAACGTTCAGAATCGTATTGATTACAGTGGCTGCTATGGTGTCAAGGAATAAAGTGACGAAGTATACTCTTAACGAGACTATCTGTGCAAAACAACGCGGTAACTCGGTCACCAGTCTGACTTGGAAACAAATCGTAGAAAACTTTTGCTTCTAAACAAGTATTTTAGAAAATATATAGAATAAGTATCAGAAGCAACTAAATGTTGCCTCTTTTTCTTTGACCATTCTGGAAAAGAACCAAAAAAGTTTCGAGACTTTTCTGGTACGTTTCCAGGACTCTTTGGAACTGATAACATTCAGTTTTGTTAGTTTCAACGAAACAGGGCGATAGGAGGCGTTACCCAGTAGAACAGTGTTCCGAAAAACTCGAAAATCATTCGTAAGATAGGGACAGACTGAGCGGCGCCGCCCCGACACCAGACGAACGTTCATAAATGATAAAGTAACCCGTATAAAGTAACATTACCGTGTGGTCTCGCCGAACAGACCACCCGTCAGTTACCGCGACTGACGTAAGAGGCGAGTAGGGATTATATCTGGAAGATGAATGGGTAAGCAGCATCTATGTACTTATAATATGATCAGAAACGCTGCCAAATATACTGGATGGCCACGAGAATAGCTTTTAAATTAAATTAAACAGGATATAAAGAAAAGAAGCAGAAATTAGTAGTAGTTATCTTGTTTTACTTGTAAATTTTAAATCGGAGACCACAAGTTGTGCTCTACAATCTGGAGTTACCACAATAGAATAGTTTTTTGCACGAGTATTATTGCATTTCTTGTCGTGTTTTTCCTGGCCACACAGTATTCTGTGCCCTCGAACGTCTATACCTATGACGTTTACTAATAGCTGATGACATTGTAGTTGTAAAACGTAAAGGGGCGTGTCTCAAATCTCAATATGTAATTATATCTGAGTGAGCGGATGACAAAGCCTTCACAGTGCGCCGCCTTTTCCACGTGAACGCCGTCTCATTCGCTTACATTCATTGGCTCCGCAAAACACGATGTACAACGAGAAATAAATGAATATATTTAAGAAACATTATCAAATGCCCTACTCTCAAGATATTAATACATTTTTGTATGGTGTCAAAAATTTTAAAAATATGCTGCTTATTTTAATCGCAATCGTATACCTACAATCGATGCTTTCTGCTATCATTGAGCAATTACTGAAAGTATAGCGACATCGTACTCTATACACCCAGAATTTGTAGATAAAATAACAAGAGGAGATCAATACTGAGATGGACATGTATGATCGAACATAGATAAAATTTGTCATCAGATCGGTCCGTCCTATAAACCAGAGTTTGCTTACTCGTAAACATAAAATAAAAACGTTTTATTACCTACCGCACAGCATAAAGTTTTAAAACAAGGTCACAGTAAAAGAAAATTCATGTCGAAAGTTGACTACATATAAATGTTGTAATAGAACGACTGACAGTTTCTCGTTTTATATAAACTTTGCTTCGGAAACCCACGGCCTTGTTAAACTTTAGGGGAGTCTTTTAGGTCACGAAGAATAAAATTGTACACACGTTACATAAGGTGTGTGTATAAATAACATCAACCCTGAATGAAAAATTACTAATCGTCGGGATGAAACGGCGAAACAAAATGCAGCGGAAGCGGATTGTACTACGACGACAAATTGAGGGCGATCCAATTCGTTTCAGTCCAATTGGCTGGATATCGTTTATGTCCCCGATACCATATCACACATAAAACGTAGGTATATCACTGCTGTATTGCACCGAATCAAAGCAGCCTGCAATCGATAAGCAATCGGATATTATGGTCATTGATATAGATGAGCTAAACGCGAATTGCACATTTAATTGTTTAAAATTATGGACATCATCAAAAATAATGCAACCGAGTAAATAGCAAGAAGAAGACTATTTCCAACAGTAACACTTGCAATATCAGCTAAGTGCATTTTCTTTCGTTACAAAATCAATAGCTCTTCAGCAGTATTTTCTCTCTCCCTACTATTGGAGGAGCCTGGAGCACTAAGTATCTAAGAACTTCTTCAACTAACGCGCGCCAATATCGTGCAGGGGATTAAAGCTTCAACCAAAGCTCTGAACCTTTGGTACTAAAACTTTAAAATTTTATCGAAATAAAGGTCTAACCGGATAAAAAGTATGTACCTACAACTCGGTGGTTACACGAAGGCACTTTCCCACGGAGTTTGCGCAAAGCCGTTCTTAACTTATTTTGTACAAGACGTTCGAAACAGCTCCTTGAGAACGAAATGCTCATATCAATTCTACAGATAATATATATTTATTACGGACGTTGGATGTCCATTTTACGAGTGTGTCTAGTCGGAAAAAGTCATTTTCTACATACAAAGTTGTCCATACACGAGTCAAGTTTAATTTCTTGGATAAAGTACAAACTCATCGACTGATAAAACCAACGTCGGCGGTCTCTTCAAATAAGAATGTGTACTTTGCCATGTTACTGTTTGTTGCCCTTGTGTGTAATGATATTCCGTACCGGCGTGAATTACAAACATAATTTGCATAACTACATGTGAGCATGTCAGGAAGTAGATCAGGTTATTGTGATTATCTACAACAATAAATTGGACCAAAGTGTGCCTACACTTCGGTCATGCTTCATTATCAATTTTAATACATTCGTTATGTATAAAATATCTCCCTTGTATGTGCACATTTGCTGACCCTTAAGGAGAGCTTTATTGTAGTTTATTTGCTGTAAGAATTATAATTGCAAACGATCAATTGAGTAGTCAGTATATTTCTGCTTTACTATTAAATGCCACTGTTTCTGAAATACCGTCATTGATAAGCGTCTATTTTTCTTACCAGATCGGTCCAAGATTACTAACTATTGAAATCACAGCGATGTCTATCCAACGCACACAATGGTAGCACAGAATAGTTCCAAGCATTGAAATGCGAGTTGCGCAAGAAAGTTGTCCTAGAATGTCACGTGAAAAAGCATTTCCTTAGAAAAGAAAACGCAACAAAAGACGAGGCTGCTAAAGCGCTGAATAAAAAGGAGAGTTAAGTACTTTAAGAATGTTTCCACTGCATAAACAAACTGTTATAAGTTCTAATACAGCGACACTAAGTGAGTGTAAAAATGATCAGTAAAACTGTAATAATTAGATAGTTTAATGTTGGTTGGAATAGCAGCAGATGTTTCAGATATGTTGAGGCAAACACGATGCTCGGTTTCACCTGTTCCATGTATTTTTGAACGCGTAACCTACTGTTTTTTGTGGATGATATCATCATCATTAAATGTATTCGCGAGCTTTTCCGTATTGCTTACATGTATTCATTTAATTTCCGTAAGAAAGCTGTCGGAACTACTTTATCAATTTACCTATACGTAGTCTTAGTGACGACAGCGGTAAAAATAAGCATCCTTTGTTCATAATAACTAGTTGCGGAATAGCAAGTTAAACAGTCTAGAACGTAGTCCATCGTCCATTTTATGACGTCGTTTACATTTATTAGTAATTTGTAACACATCAGCTACTGATAACGTTAATCCAATAATAAATCTGCGTGTTAATCAACTATTTATGACGCCGTTAATCTATATAAATACCAGGCATTGACGATGTATTTAAACATGTTGTTTGTACAGTATCTTGATGGTGTGATACTAAACCAACGTTTGAATATCATACGTATGAAGAAATATGTGTGTTTGTCGCGAGTCGGTGATTTCATTAAAACGAACGGTGCTGTAGTAGCAGTTTACCATCTCACAGACACAAACAACATCGTTATGCATGATATTGATATAATAACAACGATGGGAAGATCAATAGAAAATTCCAAATCATTGAAATGTTCTGTATCTTTTGATTACATTATAGAACGCGCGTCGATTGCTCGTGATGCGCAATGGAGTCATAAATTCATAATTTCGTAATGTTCTGGATGATTCGATCAAAATAAATTATTTTTATAAAGATATTGTTATCATTATCTGGTCAACAGCCTTACAACAAAGGACTGACCTCATGACCCATCCCATTTTATTTGATTACAATGAATAAATTCCAANTTGTATCTTTTGATTACATTATAGAACGCGCGTCGATTGCTCGTGATGCGCAATGGAGTCATAAATTCATAATTTCATAATGTTCTAGAGGATTCGATCAATACAACTTATTTTTATAAAGATTTTGTTATCATTATCTGGTCAACAGCCTTACAGCAAAAGACTGACCTCATGACCCATCCCATTTTATTTGATTACAATGAATAAATTCCAAAAATTTTTGC
>NWSH02000525.1:5840769-5853289 GCA_002382865.2 Heliothis virescens | reverse complement strand
TTAGGTTGTGACTTGTTTGAATAGATGAACAGGGCGAGGTCACGAAACAAACTCGCGTGCGTGCCACTAAAAAACCAACTTAAAAAAAATTATATTGTAATTTGTGAGATAAACCACCTGGTTAGTAAAGGCAAAACACTGCATTCATTTTCATTCCTAAAGAATTGAGACCATCCTTCTTTTTTGAAGTGGGTTAAATGGTTAAATCCCCATAAATTCATCTGGCTTGCAATTACTGATTTTTTTCTGTATAAAATTACTTATCATCTGCTCCTAAAATGGTTTGTCAATGTGACTAGGAAAATCGAACTAAATAATTTAATGACAAGATTCCACAATTTGGTTTGCGAGTTTGTTTGGCAAGCGAAAGAACTATAGAAAATGATTGAAAAAATATTCAAAAAGGATGTGATTTTTCAATATCTACAATAAATAAATAATTTTATTTTACAGGTAGCTTTCCAGAAGTTTTCGAGAGGATCATCTGCAGCCTGAGGGTCGACTTAAGAAGAAGGCCAGCTGTTCATCAGCTGTTCTACTCAACAATAATTACAGGCGCAATAGACTGACAGCTCAGAGGGACAGGAAAATTACTCTCACATTTAGAGTATTTGTCCTAGATTAAGTACCTATTTTCACTTAGACACAGAATAAAGATGAATAGATGGTAGATAAACATTTGTATAATACTTATGTCACACTTACGAGTGACTAATAATAAATTATTCAGTAATAGCACAGGAAATCGTACCTATCTCCAAAATCAGAAAAAGTTCCTCATATATTTTCGCAGCTTCAATTTACCAATGAGTCACTGGAATGAATCAGTGGCAGTTTAGTCTGTTTTGGGCTAACTGAACTGTGAGTAACACTTCAATTGTGACATGAATTCCTGTNTATGTCACACTTAGGAGTGACTAATAATAAAATATTCAGTAATAGCACAGGAAATTGTACCTATCTCCAAAATCAGAAAAAGTTCCTCATATATTTTCGCAGCTTCAATTTACCAATGAGTCACTGGAATGAATCAGTGGCAGTTTAGTCTGTTTTGGGCTAACTGAACTGTGAGTAACACTTCAATTGTGACATGAATTCCTGTTGAAGGCCTTTGATCTTTGTCTATAAGGGTAAGATACAGTTCCATAGTTAGTATGATGAGTTNGCTTCAATTTACCAATGAGTCACTGGAATGAATCAGTGGCAGTTTAGTCTGTTTTGGGCTAACTGAACTGTGAGTAACACTTCAATTGTGACATGAATTCCTGTTGAAGGCCTTTGATCTTTGTCTATAAGGGTAAGATACAGTTCCATAGGTAGTATGATGAGTTAGTTTGATTGCCATTTATAAAAAAGTCGCTTGTATAGGGAGAAGCCTTGGTCCTTTTAAGTGTGACTGTGTACTAACATGGCTTACATTTTCAAAAGGTATTAAGAACACATTCTGTTTTTAAACTTACAAGGTATGCACCAGTGTAAGGATTAATGTAGGAAGATAATTCTTATTGGAAAGTGAGATAAGTGTGCAATGAATTGAACCATTTAATTGTGGTGTCTATCTTTTACTACATGCCCAATTCCTGCAAAGGTGAAACAATATGTTATGCTTAAACCTTAGTGAATAAAGGTCCAAAAAGGAATCCCTAAGCAAAAAGTCAAATTCATTATCAAAATTTTAATTTCATATTCTATACTACACTAATAACAAAGAGCAAAAATTTTTTAATTTGTTTGTACCCCAAAGGCACTGCTTGAAACTTCTGCTGGTTTGAAAAATTCTTTCACTGTTGGGAGGCTAGACTATCCACAAATAACATTGAATAAGCTATATTTTGTCAGGGCATGAGAAGTAGTACTCACAGGACACAAATGAAACCGTGGGGAACTGCTAGTAACATCTATTTTTATGTATATATTTTTTTTTATAATTATAAATTTTTGTTTTACTTACTGCCTCTATCAAATTGTTTGAGTTCATTAAAAATGGGTCACAACCATCACATTATATAAGCTAAGCAGAAACTTGTTAGTTTTAAATTATCAGAATATTTTGTGTTAGTGTTGTTGCGGTATCAATAATATTCACAGTAATTAAAGTACTTATATCTTACATTTTATCTGTTCACACAAGTAATCCAAGAAGTGGCACATAAATGAATCCCCTTAAAATAAGGGAAAACAAGATAAGATCTTGATGTTTTTAAATAACCATGGCCAATAAACTAGTTTCCCTACAATAATAAAATATTTATTTTAAAAAATTACTGATACCTGTATCTCTTCACAGTAGGTCAAATTCTCAGTATATGTAAATAAAATGAACTACAAATAGTTTCTTCATTCATTTCAAGAGCAGGTTTTAAATTAATTCTGAATCTGATATTTTGGTACAAAAATAATATTGCAAGGTATATGATTGAGTGCAATGACCTCAACAGATGTTAATGACCTCAATTTATTTCCTTTTTGTTTAACAACAAAAACTGATTCCCACAGTAGAATTGTTTATATTTGCATCAATAAAATGCTTCAAACTAGATTTGCAGCCTTTTATCTCAACTTCATTTTCAGAACTACATTGACTTCTACAGAATTAACCTGTGCCTGTACTAGTAACCCAACCTATGAAATTNTTAGTATGATGAGTTTGTTTCATCACCACTTATAAAAAGGTTGCTCGTATAGGAAGAAGGCTTGGTCCTTTTAAGTGTGACTGTGTACTTTCCAAATTCATTGAGCTAACATGGCTTACATTTTCAAAAGGTATTAAGAACACATTCTGTTTTTAAACTTACAATGTAAGCACCAGTGTAAGGATTAATGTAGGAAGATAATTCTTATTGGAAAGTGAGATAAGTGTGCAATGAATTGAACCATTTAATTGTGATGACATAAATTATATATTTTACAACATAAACAACTACTTAAAGGTGAAACAATATGTTTTGCTTAGTGAATAAAGGTCCAAAAAGGAATCCCTAAGCAAAAAGTCCAATTTATTATCAAATTTTTAATTTCATATTCTATACTACACTAATAACAAAGAGCAAACATTTTTTTATTTGTTTGTACCCCAAAGGCACTGCTTGAAACTTCAGCTGGTTTGAAAAATTCTTTCACTGTTGGGAGGCTAGACTATCCACAAATAACATTGAATAAGCTATATTTTCTCAGGGTATGAGAGGTAGTACTCACAGGACACAAATGAAACCTTGGGGAACAGCTAGTAATATCATACTGTAGTATTATTTTATTTATAATTAAAAAAAATTGTTTTACTTACTGCCTCTATCAAATTGTTTGAATTCATTAAAAATGGGTCACAACCATCACATTATGTTTGCTAAGCAGAAACTTGTGAGTTTTAAATTATCAGAATATTTTGTGTTAGTGTTGTTGTGGTATCAATAATATTCATAGTAATTTTGAGTACTTATAAGATATCTTACACATTTTATCTGTTCACACAAGTAATCCAAGAAGTGGTACATAAATGAATCCCCTTAAAATAAGGGAAAACAAGATAACATCTTGATGTTTTTAAATATCAATGCCCAATAAACTAGTTTCCCTACAATAATAAAATATTTATTATATTATTTTTTTTAAATACTGATACCTGTATCTCTTCACAGTAGGTCAAATTCTCAGAATAAGTAAATAAAATGAACTACAAATCGTTTCTTCATTCATTTCAAGAGCTGGTTTTGAATTAATTCTGAATCTGATATTTTGGTACAAAAATAATATTGCAAGGATTGAGTGCAATGACCTCAACAGATGTTAATGACCTCAATTTATTTCCTTTTTGTTTAACAACAAAAACTACTTCCCACAGTAGAATTGTTTATATTTGCATGAATAAAATGCTTCAAACTAGATTTGCAGCCTTTTATCTCAACTTCATTTACAGAACTACATTGACTTCTACAGAATTAACCTGTGCCTGTACTAGTAACCCAACCTATGAAATTTTATTCCGAATCTTTACTATTCTATTATTTTTCAGCATCTAACAGCATATCCAATAAATCGTTCTAAAATCAATTTTGTAAACAAGTTTACGAGTCTTTCACAAAATCGTGTAAACATGATCGACCGGGGTGTCATGTCGCGGTGTCACGCCTGGGGATATTACCTTGGGTCTGGTAGAACAATCTTTTTACTAGCTCGTGCTGCTGGAGTGCATTTCGACTTCTCCATAGCCATCAAGTAGCTGACGTCTGCCAGCACAGCCTCGAGGTCCGCCATTTTGAGTCTGAATTTATCACCTTCACCAGACAGAAAATAAATAACACTGGTTCGCAACACAAACACTAACTAAATCAAGTTGATTTCAGCTGATAGTCATAACTTTCCTCACATCGCGACTGTTCACCGTTTCACAGAATTTGTTGATGAGTGGTGACACATGCTGATCATTCACATTCGCAGAATATTTTTTTATTAACATAGGATCACGTAACTTATGCGCAAACTATCATTAGAGATTAACGTTAATTTTGTAATTAATTGTAGCAGATATTACACGGGAAGCAGCTACAACAAATAATGATTTACAATCGCTAAAAACGTAATCTAATCCATCCAACACCCGTCACTCCGCGACTACTCACACATCCGGAACTGTCTGACGCACACTAGGAAATCATATTGTTGTAAACACGATACAATTTTCCCACACACACATTCATAACGATTTTCCGATTCACGTTCAGAAACACTGAGTATCTTTTACAGAATAATGTAAAATAAGTGATTGAAATCATGCCACTGTGTTTAATGATAGAGATATTAAAAACAGTGTATTTAGTGATAGAATGACACATATTTCATTTAGAAAACAGGCAAAATATGTAAATAAACACACGGAGTTTTGGTTTCAATTCCTCTCTCACAAGTCCCAAGCTAAAAAATATTAAATTACACGGTGTTTCTTCGATTTTATTACCAGCTTATACTATCCTCAAATCCTGTAACTTTAGCTCAGTATTTCATTTTATGACCAAATATTTAAATGTTCAAAAATCTCACCCCCCGTGTAATCATTGATGTTGGTTCAATCTTATTAAGCATAAAGTTGGCCATACATTAATTTTGAATCTCAAGTCTTGTGATGATCAAACACAAACAGATTTTACATATCTATGTAACCATTGATTTGGGATAATTTATTTCAGCTTTGTAATATTTGTTTTGGGAACTATAATTTTGAAATGATTCAATAGTTTTAATCTACTTTTTCCATTTGAATCACCTTGAATGGTCAGCTTTATAAAATTCTGTCTATGGCTGAATGTAAAAACTTGTTTCTTTGCTTTCAAGACCAAGAGTGAGTATTAAAAATATACGAATTGTCTATGAATCTGTCCTTAGCAGCTGTCAAAATAAAATAAATTTTNTTAACATAGGATCACGTAACTTATGCGCAAACTATCATTAGAGATTAACGCTAATTTTGTAATTAATTGTAGCAGATATTACACGGGAAGAAGCTACAACAAATAATGATTTACAATCGCTAAAAACGTAATCTAATCCAACACCCGTCACTCCGCGACTACTCACACATCCGGAACTGTCTGACGCACACTAGGAAATCATATTGTTGTAAACACGATACAATTTTCCCACACACACATTCATAACGATTTTCCGATTCACGTTCAGAAACACTGAGTATCTTTTACAGAATAATGTAAAATAAGTGATTGAAATCATGCCACTGTGTTTAATGATAGAGATATTAAAAACAGTGTATTTAGTGATAGAATGACACATATTTCATTTAGAAAACAGGCAAAATATGTAAATAAACACACGGAGTTTTGGTTTCAATTCCTCTCTCACAAGTCCCAAGCTAAAAAATATTAAATTACACGGTGTTTCTTCGATTTTATTACCAGCTTATACTATCCTCAAATCCTGTAACTTTAGCTCAGTATTTCATTTTATGACCAAATATTTAAATGTTCAAAAATCTCACCCCCCGTGTAATCATTGATGTTGGTTCAATCTTATTAAGCATAAAGTTGGCCATACATTAATTTTGAATCTCAAGTCTTGTGATGATCAAACACAAACAGATTTTACATATCTATGTAACCATTGATTTGGGATAATTTATTTCAGCTTTGTAATATTTGTTTTGGGAACTATAATTTTGAAATGATTCAATAGTTTTAATCTACTTTTTCCATTTGAATCACCTTGAATGGTCAGCTTTATAAAATTCTGTCTATGGCTGAATGTAAAAACTTGTTTCTTTGCTTTCAAGACCAAGAGTGAGTATTAAAAATATACGAATTGTCTATGAATCTGTCCTTAGCAGCTGTCAAAATAAAATAAATTTTAATTCTCAAATTTAATGATTAGGGCATTTTGATAAGGCGTTATGAGAGCCGGCAGTGTGTTTTGATGAAATTTAAAGTCGAAACCGCGTTGGAAACATAACCGCGCTGTAAGTATTATTGTATTATTATCTAAACTATTTAAGAATGACAAATTATTTTTACGTTCCTAAACTATCTACATTCTAATGTGATGTGTACTGTCTACGTCTTATTTAATTTATTTCGTAAATTATAATTTTACATTGATTACTAGTAGTCTGCATTCGTTTATAATTGGGTACGGTAACGATATTTTTTCTTCATATCATGGTAAAACCTACCCTATATAAAAATACTAGAGGCTACAAGAGATAATATATTAAAAAATATTATTATTTGCAGCAAACATGATGGAATATTGCCCCCCTAACGTAACTCTGGGTGAGATATGGGTAGACCATGGAATATCCCAGTGTTTTATGGAGACAGCCTCCGCTATCTTAATTGGTGGGTTCCTGCTAATATTTGGACTGATACAGATTGTAATGTATAAAAGGTAAGTGATCGATAGATTAGATAATAAAGAGATTTATTTATAACAATGTTGATAGAGTACATAATTTCGTGTTGTTATAATGCACATTCACTACTGAATAAAAAAGTACTTTTGTGTTTTTCAGTTGATATATTGATGAAAAATGGATTATAAGAATTAAATTTTCTTAACTATAATTTAATTAATGTCCACCTTTTATAAATGCCCAATGATTATTTTAAATAATATATTAAACAAAATACTTCTAAACACAAGCATCTCAAAAGCACATGTACACAGACATGTGCTCCTTGAATTAAATATACAGGAAAACATGCTAATTTTATTCAACATGAAGTAGGTCAATGCTGTTATATAAAATACTTATTCTAAAATAAGTTGTACATAGTGATTTTTTTTCATAAAATATTGCTATACTCAATGGATACTGCTAGTCAAATATTTTTTAGTGTAATTTGATATTTTATAATTCTTACTTACATCTTTTGTAAATAAATATAAGCATGAATATACAACAACATGCCGAAATGCTTTGACTAATCTTATTGATTATACTTTATCACTATGAGGAAAACTCAAAAAAATATGTGAAAATCAGATAGAGTAGGGTAGAACAAGTAGCTCTGAAGTTGTATTCTTTCATGGCATTATGACTGAGTGATATCATAGATTTTTTTCTTTCTTATATCACTCAGGAAACGGGTCAAACCGCTGATGGAAGCTAGTGTTACCTAATTATCGTCAAGGCATTTAATTTTTCATTTGATACAATTTTTGTCCCTTTATTCAATTTACACTGATCAACTTACAATTAAAATATAACTTACAAAATAATATTCGAAGAAGTAAACTAAAAGGTTTTTCTTTTCAGATATGCTACGGAAGTGGTGGATGTCAGAAGTTCGCGGCTTTTCGCCGTTCAGATGTTTTTCACGTTGTTTGTGCCGGTACTGGCTGTGATAAGATTCCTGCTACAGGCTTTTGTATTTAAAGGAGGATCTATTTATGGATATATGGTAATGATTGATGATTTATTCCTGTTTGTTGGAGGAACTGTTATTTCATGAATAATGTTTCAGAATTTTGTAATAACTCCCATTGCTGCACTATTACGAATACGCTTCGTAATTTGACTGCAAGTGACGCTATCTCTTATTATGTTTCAATTTCTGTTTCGAGATTTATGGTAAATATCATTGTTCCAGATATTAGCTTTAGTGATAACTTTAGTAGTATTTCCCCTATCGGCCTACTTGGCGGTGCTGGAAAGGCGGTTCCTGTTACCCTCTGTGCCTCCAAGAGGACATGGATTTGTACTTCTCGTCTTCTGGGCTTTGATATTCGTGTCAGAAAACCTTTCCTTCTTGAATCTCAACAAAGAAGGATGGTGGTGGCATTTGAAAAAGTGAGTAGAATCTTCTTGTTAAATTATTAAATCTATTATTTGTGTGATTACTCATTGACGCTAATAAATGTAATCATGCCCCAATTAAGAAAAAAATATACGTTACTCATTCCGATTCTTAAATAACGATGTCTATTATTGTAAACGCTTACGTTGACATTCACTTACGAATATCAATATATTAAGCTCTCAATGCGTTTAAATAATGTGCCAGAAATATTACGAGGGTTCTTTTGTTCCGTATTTTGCAGCACAGAAATGTTATACCTTACTTTCCTACTTTATAATTTTGTCGTTGTCCCCAGTCTTCAAGACCGCCTGGAGATGTCCCTATTCGTAGGACGTTACGTGTCGTGCATGATCATGTTCGTGCTTGGCATGAAGGCGCCCGGGATCATGCACCAGTTCGAGTACCTTGAAGACGATGAAAACCGTAGAAATATACCACCTAGGGTGAGTATTCGCTGTCTTTTCCATCATATTGATTCCCCTGCCCTTACCCCAAATTATTATTTGGGGTCGGCGCATTACCTATGTCTTCTTTTTCCGTACCTTACTATCCTGGCGTTATGTCATAACGTTACAAAGTCACTTCCACAGGAAGCATAAAAAATAAATTCAATTCTGTCGTATTTTTCTTTTCATTGCTGTTGACTGTTGACTAGGACGGTACCGAAGATGCGTGTATCATTGCTACATTAAACGACAGAGCTTCATATTTGGTCTACATAAAAGTTGCTTTTTTGTTGTTACTACAATTTTGTTTGTATTAATTTTTCTCTTTACATAATAAATATAAAGTTTTTTTACTCAAGACCAAACGTTTCTGAAGTGCACAATACAACACAATACGAAAACTAGTGCATTTGACTTGAATCGATAACTAGATATCTGTTAGTATTGAATTTTAAAGAAACCTTATAAATATAGGTCAGGGCCGGGGCGGTCGGACGATTTCCGCTTTCTTAGGAATCGTAGGTACTTGAAACATAAGTGCATGGTTTGTGTTATATTGACCTTTAGTTGGTGGAAATAATACAGCACATTTCTGGGCTAAGCTTATAAATAACTAGCTTCTGCCAGCGGCTTCGCCCGCTTACCCGATCTATTTCCCGTACCCGGATAAAAAGCCTATGTTGTTCCTCAGGGTCTATGCTATCTCTGAACCTAATTTCATCAAAATCGGTGTACTGGTTTAGGCGTGAAAGCGTAACAGACAGACAGAATTACTTTCGCATTTATAATATTAGTAGGGATAGTAGGGATAAAAGTAAGACAGTAGGGAATGAATGAACCTTTTTATTCTAATTGAGGCTCGTTCTAATCAAAACTTATTTCGTAAAACTTAATTTAAGATGATCAAACTTTTTCAATTTCCCTCTTCTGTGTCACCCATGTCATTTTGTTCATTTTTTCGTAGTTTAGATATAGGTTAAGATGTCATGTCCGTATCAAAATCATTTTATTGTTCTTACCGTCGATAAGGGGGTATTCAAATTAAAACAGGTGATTAAATTATCAAGTGTACAGGTCTCTATTACATTAGACGTACATTTTCCAACTGGCATAACGTGATATATTTTGTGATTAAATTTTCAAATAGGGTGAGTACAAGTAAACAGTCTGAAAAGTAAATAAAACACTGCTGAAGTTGGAGCGATAAAGGAAACAGTTCTTTTGCACTTTGAAACTTGGTATGCGTGATGTGCAGGAGATCGAAATATTCAAGTTGATATGGATAGTATCGATTAGGGCTATTCATGTATTATGCAGAATTTAACTTAAACCCGTGCACTAATTATCAGATACATTTGTAAATGAATACCGTTCCAACAAAATGTGATTGAATAAATTTCCTTGTTTCTCCGATTTTTGTCTTGAAATATTAATGTTATACAAAATGTTATTTTCAGACTGTTTAAATGGTTTACTCAGCAATGCATGAAATGGGGAAATACTTTCACGTCTACATCCCTGTGAGATTATTCTAGTTTTATTATTTATCTGTTTTATGTAGTTATCTAGTATTTTAAGGTTCATTGAACGTGTCGTTACGTCGATAAGACTTAGATTAGGTACTTTTACATGACGTACGATACGATACATGGTCACCAACAATTAGCTATTTTAAAGAGTGTTTATTATAATGAAAATTGCCCTTTCTCCTACAGCAAGATGACAATAGATCGACATTCCGCAATGTGTTCGGCAAACTGCGCACTTTGCTGCCGTTCCTATGGCCGCGGAAGAGCGCCTGCCTACAAATCTACGTTCTCATATGCGTTTTGGCCCTCATCGCTGGACGAGCTGTAAACCTTTATGTGCCTATTTATAGTAAGAAAATAGGTGAGTTGTTACAACCCTTTTCATAAATAATTGCATATGTATTCTGTTTAAACAATTGTTGTAAGGTCATTAGAGAGGAATTCCGCCTGGAGTATCCAAGCATGCTGCACAAAAGATAACATCATGTTTAGCACAACTGTTTGCGCGAACTAAATCATAACAACGAACAAAGTGTGACTGATTGTTGTGTACAGACGACAGCACATCAGGTTACCACAATCTGTAAAATTTCTGCAATAGATTTTCAATCTTATCACAATAGAGGTAGGTTAATGTTTGATTGGTAAAATTTGACAGATTCGGGTACCGTGACCTGCTGTTGTTTGTACAACTACCTTAATTTACTTAATTCTGTTAATGGGCCCGGGTTTTTTAATGGCCAACATATTTTTAAGCATAAAACGTTTATGTTACGCCTCTAGCTACAATTAACATGCAGGTTTTGCAACTATGTATAAAATGCCTTCTCTTCCAGTGGATAGTATTTCAATCCCGCCGTTCTACTTCCGATGGGACTTGGTGGTGATCTACGTGTTATTCAAGTTCCTTCAAGGAGGAGGTACGGGCGGAATGGGCTTCCTCAACAATCTGCGGTCGTTCTTATGGATCAAAGTGCAGCAGTATACTACTAGGGAATTACAGGTAATGCATAATTGTTATGTTATAAACTTTATTAAATCTTCTCTTCATGTAGTTTGAAATAATGCTTTAGAATGTTACCCTTTTTAGGGTTCCGTAGCCGAATGGCAAAAAACGGAACCCTTATAGATTCGTCATGTCTGTCTGTTTGTCCGTCTGTCTGTCTGTCTGTCCGTCCGTCCGTATGTCACAGCCACTTTATTCCGAAACTATTAGGACTACACAGTTAAAACTTGGTAGGTAGATGTATTATATTAACCGCTTTACGATTTTTGTACAAAAATAAAAAAATNACAGCCACTTTATTCCGAAACTATTAGGACTACACAGTTAAAACTTGGTAGGTAGATGTATTATATTAACCGCTTTACGATTTTCGTACAAAAATAAAAAAATAATAATATTAGGGGGGGCTCCCCATACATGAAACTGAAACTAAAAATTTTTTTTTTCATCAAACCTATTCATGTGGGGTGTCTATGGATAGGTCTTAAAAAATGGTACTGAGGTTTCTAAAACCACTTTTTCCTAAAGTCAATCATTTTAGCGTAAGACACTCCCAAAGTGCCAAAATGTGTGTCCCCCCCCTCTAATTCTTAAACTACCAGAGTGAAAAATCTGAAAAAAATATATGTTATAGATCTCAATAAAAACTACCAACCAAAATTGGTTTGAACACGATACAGCCAGTAGTTTTTGAGATATAGCACTTTTTCAGTGACCGCAAATTATAACTTTGTTATTCATATATTTGTATGAAAAACAAGATAATGGAACGGAACCCTTCGGTTCGAGTCCGACTCGCACTTTGGCCGGTTTTTGGTCAATTTTATCGAGATATCAACTTGTTTTACTGATCTATTCAAAAAAATATTGGGTCAGTTTCTATTGAGCTCATCTAGCTTATACTGGTGGTCAAAATGTGGACACAACTGATGTATTTTCGTTCTTCTGTTTCAGTTAGAATTATTTAAGCATCTTCACGACTTGCCCCTGCGGTGGCACTTATCAAGGAAAACAGGAGAGGTCTTAAGGGTAATGGACAGGGGAACGGATTCCATAGATAATCTGCTCTCATACATTCTGTTCTCAATCACACCGACGTTAATAGATATCATCGTGGCTGTTATATATTTTGTATCGGAATTCAACGCGTGGTTTGGTCTAATAGTGTTCACGACCATGGTACTTTATATAAGTGAGTATTTCTAACGTTTGCCTTATTTCCTATTGATAGCTTTG
>NWSH02000525.1:5819564-5835457 GCA_002382865.2 Heliothis virescens | reverse complement strand
GTTATTAATTTTATCAAGATTTGTTTATAAATAATACAGTTACAATTGCTACAGTTTCAATATTAATGGTTATATCATGGCTTTTTTTTATCGAGAAAATTTACCGAAAACGTGTTTTGAACACAACAGTCCACTCATAAATATGATCAAGATTAACATATATTTTTTTAGCTGCTCTAAAATGTATACATTGCTAAAAAAACTGTTTTTGCGTAGCCTATTTGACTAGGCACAGGTTAAGTATACTATAGTTTCACCAAAAATTTATATATATTAGGCTAGAGGTCATCATCACATAAAAATAAAAACAAAGTCGAGGGACAAGTTTAAAACTGAGGGTACATTTTTTTTTGAAATTGCTCATTCGTATGTTTAATCTCCTACACGACCTACACTGTTTTATTAAACAATAAATAAATAATGATATTTTAAAGAAAACTTAACAAATATAATTATGCCCTTTGCATTTTCTTCTATAGCATTATTTTTTAAACAATTTCAGATATAATATTCAATATGGAAAATTAACTGCGCCTGCGGCAGACATCATATCGGCGGCTAAAAATGCTGACATTCACGATAGAATCCTTACATTCCCCGATGCTTACGATACGCAGGTAAACAAACCCATTATCACGTTATAATTATTACTATTTCGACGAGTATTCTGATACTCGTCTAGTACTACTAGTAGTTTTCTGAAAAATAAAATCCAAACATCCAAATTGAGAATCTTTTTTTTTTTGGAAAATCTATTTATTTTTCTAAAGCTTGAGAGATACAAATATTTTTGAGGTAACCACATTTAATTTCGAAAAAACTTTATAATGGTCGGTAAAAACTTCAGTGGATTTTAATGCTTGCAACTTCTGCGCTTGTCAAGACAATCTTGATACTTCACTGTTTAGAGCTCGAGACTTCAAGACTTCAAGAGCTCTTAAACAAAAAGGGAAGGTCATTAGTAATGGGAATCTATACTTATTATAAAACAAATTCCCCCGCCGCGTCTGTCTGTCTGTCTGTTCGCGATTTACTCGAAAAGTACTGAACGGATTTTCATTCGGTTTTCAACAATAGATAGAACAATTCTTGAGGAAGGTTTTAGTGTATAGTATTTATAATATTAGTTAGTATTTATATTAGCACGAAGCGAAGCGAGGGCGGGCAGCTAGTATTTGTATATAATTGCAGGTCGGTGAGAGGGGTTTACGTCTCAGCGGGGGTGAGAAGCAAAGGATAGCAATCGCGCGAACTATACTCAAGGACCCGGCCATAGTTCTACTAGACGAAGCTACGTCAGCACTTGATACCAACACAGAGAGAAATATACAGGTATAAAGATTTCAATCGACCTCAACTGTTAGGTGAGTTGCACTATTAAATTAAGTATAATCAGGCCGTATCGCCGATCTGACGAATGGGCGGTTATGCTTACAGTTAAATAGTGCAATCCACCTTTAGTGAAGCAATATAAATTATTTATTGAACTGGTTTGTTTCAGGCGGCATTGGCGCGTGTGTGTGCAAATAGGACAACATTAATAATAGCTCATAGACTCTCTACCATTATACATGCTGATGAAATTCTTGTCTTGAAGGAGGGAGAAATTATCGAAAGAGGAAAGTGAGTATACCGTTTTAACCCTTGCCGTATTTTACAATCCTGTTGAACATAAATACCACCGATTTTTTTCGTTGTTTCTGAACAGTAAATAAATGTCAATCTCAACTTCTTTGCAGTCACGAAGCGCTACTCGCACAAGCCGGCTTCTACGCTTCAATGTGGCAACAGCAACTAGAGAACCGCAATAACAACGAGAGCAATGGAGAGGGCAATAACAACGAGCCGCGGCCACCACCGGGACAGCCCAACGGCGTCAGCGCCTTCGGACATGGCCATGGACATTTATAGACGTGAACTAATACGTAACGAAGCAGGGTGCTAGTCGGTTCGTGGATCAGTGATTCGAATATTCTCGATTCCTAGTGTCAATTGTTTGGTTTGAGGGAGTTAGACATAAGGGACATGACAGATCGCTCGCGAAGAGCATTTGTAACCAAATAATTTTTGTATCAATATGAAATCTATCCTATGTACATTATGCACAAGCATTAGCTCACCGAACAAACGTAATGATGTACAGAAGTTGACATTGTGATGATGTAACTGTGTTGTACCTAGTAGTATTAAAATTGTGATGGGAAATTTTATGTGCTATTTCAGTGTTATTAAAACTGTTTTTATTTATAACTCAGCATTTTATTTGTTAAAAAAAATGTATAAAGCTATAATATACATTAACTCATATAAAAATAAATAATGTAAAATGATTTGTATATCAGACTTAGCTGAAAAGAAAAGCTGCATTTGCGCAGTCTCCTCTAAATTTTGCAGGGAATAATCTATACTAATCTTATAAACCTGAAGAGTTTGTGTGTTTGGTTGAACGCCCTAATCTCAGGAAGTATTGGTTCGATTTGAAAAAATATTTCAGTGTTAGATTAGATAGCCCATTTATAAAGAAAAGCTATAGGCTACTTTTTATCGGGACGGAGGGAAACCGCTGGCGGCAGCTAGTGTTTTATAACGCAAAGTTTTCTTATCTACCCTTTTTTTTACTTTGTATCGAAATTCGGTATTTCCATACTAGAATAGTAAAGTGGCGAGTCACCCGGTAGTCGCAGGCCATCGATATTCGAGCGTGCTAAGAAAAAAAGGAAAGGTTCTCTATAATTTATCAGTTATCAATTGAAAAAGTCCTAGTCGATTGCCGGTTACGACGGCTCTCTCTATTCTTTCTCTCTCAGAGCCCGATGGGACGTTAAGCCGACAAGACCGTAAAGAAATCAGTAGGGACATTTACGTGCTAATCAGAGCCTCCTAGGTGAAAGCTAGAGATTGCCTGGCCTCTAGTCTAATGGCCAGGATACTCAGCTTCCAGGTACAGTACATAAGAAAAATATCAGCATAATATTGTCTAAGAACTAACCAGGTTCTTCCTCAGCTTGTGGTTTGGGAGTCTTCTCTTCAATACTCAATTTGGCCACATTCTCTTGATATTCCCTATTCTTCTTTTGATAATCTTTGACTGATATTGCAGGTCGTTTTCTTGCGTATTCCAAACTCCTTATAGAGTTTTCTTCCTTTTGTTCGATGTGATCTATAGTCCTAACGTAATCCGAAGATATCTTGCGATAGACGCCCTGTCCGTGTTGCAATAAGAGAACTTGGTCGATCGATCTTTCAGGCAAGTTTTCTAAGGAAAATGAACGGCGTTGATACATTTCGCGCGAATTCGGTGTCGATTTGAGGTGTTTGGACGGAGAAAATGTGAGGTACATATTCCGGTCCTTATTATCATCGGTTAGTCGTCTGACACTAGAAAAGAATAATACACATACCTTTAACTGCGACTCATACAACCTTAACATATGATAAAGAGGAAAGATTTAATTATTGTCTGATTTTAACGTAAACTCAAAAACTAATGGCATTTTTTGTTATGACGAATTGTAAAAGTCTGTGAAATCCGCGCAACTCTCTAAAATTATAAGCACACATCGAGTTAAACTGACATTCAGCTGTTTGTCTGATGACACGCTGATCTTGTGATGGAGGCGACAGAGCCGGCAGTATGAGCTACTGATCCTTGTGTTGGGGCTTATTTTTAAACTTGACATCAATATGGATGATGACTGCACTTACGTAGCTGAACTTACCTCATGGACTTCAGGGTGGGACCTTCACCTAGGTCAGATGTGTCTACTTCATCATAGAGGCGTGCGAGGACGGAAGGACGTTCTGGTGGTGTTTCGGTTTCTTCCTCCTGTACAGAGACCTTACGGCTATCCCTGGGGTGATCACAATAATTATAATTAGTAAAAAATACTACATAATCCAAAAAACTTATCAGAGGTACTTAGGCCCTATTATGCTGTTAAGAAATGGGGATCAGTTTTGAAAGAAAGAAATCTTTTTGTGGAGGTATTATTTATCCTACGAGTACCTTCTCCTGATGAATACCCACCAATTGATAATGCATTATTAAAGATTCATTTATAGACATTCTTTAAACTTACATAATTCATACTTTTGAGAAAAAACTTACCTATAGGAGAAAACAAAATAGCCACTCTATTGATATTGGAGGATACAGGTCTTTCAAAATAATAAAAAAAAAATAATTATCGGTGTATTATGATTATGATAAATGAGGATAAATAACAAAAACACATGATACTATAGGCGCCGAGTCTACGAAATTACTTGCTTTGGTCTACGAAATTCCTACACTGGCTCTACGAAATTAATGTTGGGTCTACTAAATGAATAATTAATACCTAATAACTATCTATTATAGGTTTATCTACTTTTTCGGTTCATCATCATCCTCATCTTCATCATCGGGGTTTGCTTTTGAAAAAATATGTAATTTTTCCAAATCAGCCGGGCGAACGAAGCCAGTCTGCCGACGTTTGAGCTCTTTTTTCTGTGCCGATTTATCCTTGGAGTCGGGTTGGCTGATTGCTACTTGTCTAAAATTGAAAAAAAAATATAAAAGACACAAAGTAAATTAACTACTTATGTAACTATAAAATAGAACAAACTTTTCCCTTGACTAGTGGGTGGCACTTTGGATTACAAATATCTCTACAACTTCAAGTTTCTAGATTTTTAAAAGTGTAAATTGAACCCAGAAATGGGTTATCATTGAAGTCCTGGCAGATATTTTTAGACCACCTTAGGTAGGTATATATAAAAAGCTTGCACCCTCTCAATTAAATCAAGTCTATATGTCATACAGGACAATCACCTAGTGTAGGGATGGTAATCGTCATCGTCTTCATCATCTTCATCGTCGTCGTCATCGTCAGCCGATTCCTTTTGGAACTGGCGTATTCTAGCTAAATCTTCCGGACGTACAAACCCGGTTTGACGTCTCTTTATTTCTCTGTGCGTGTCTGGTGCAGTGGCTAAGCTGATCGATACTTTTCTAAAAATAAATAAAAGTAAATTGGAAACAAAAAATGGCAAAAAACAAACTTCTATCAATCTATACTTATGTATTTAAATAAAATAAGTATAAAGAAAAGGAGAACCGACAGAGCCTCACTGCTCGATAAAAAAATATTTTAAGCACCCTTAATGATGGTGTCTTTTACCGTTAGCGATCGATTTCAATGTATTACCAGTGCAGTAAATATTTAAACTCACTTATCACGGTGGGCCTTGTATTCTTCTTCAGCAATTCTAAAACAAGTGAAGCGTGCGTTATTATTACGTCGGAACTCGGTAGGTACCATATTTGTCAGCAACTGATCAATAAATTAGACCTAAAGCAGACATAAATAAATACTGCATTTAAAATTTATTTTAACATATAGGTTCTACCTGTGCTGAGGTCAGGTTGTCAATAGCCCAAGGAGACATTGGAAAGTAATAGGCTGATTGATATGATTAGATTACAGTAATGGTTGATGATACCTAGACACAACTAAGATGTCTCATATATCTATTTCTACTCATATTTCTATTTTACTCAAAAGGTATGTAAGTAATGTAAATTTAATGTTTACCTGTATTTTCGCAGGACCTCGTCGGTAATCATATCGGACCTGAAGAAATAATGTTTAATGTTTTAATTTAATGTCTTCGATGCATATTAGAGTTTGGCATTGCAAACGACATCACCTAAACCTAAAAATAAGCTTACCCTTTTTGATTCTCAAATAAGTTAAACTTGCCACTTTTAGCCACCGCTTTCACGGTAAATCCAGCAAAACTCACGCGATCAGCATTTGACCTAGAAAATTAAATATAAATTATATAGACTTTATAATAAGATTAAATTGGTTGCAATTGCTAACTTATATTACGACTAATGAAACGTGTGACAACGAAAATGTGTCTAATTCCAATTTTTTTGTTTGTTTGTTTTTACCCTAAACTACAGAANACGGAAGGACGTTCTGGTGGTGTTTCGGTTTCTTCCTCCTGTACAGAGACCTTACGGCTATCCCTGGGGTGATCACAATAATTATAATTAGTAAAAAATACTACATAATCCAAAAAACTTATCAGAGGTACTTAGGCCCTATTATGCTGTTAAGAAATGGGGATCAGTTTTGAAAGAAAGAAATCTTTTTGTGGAGGTATTATTTATTCTACGAGTACCTTCTCCTGGTGAATACCCACCAATTGATAATGCATTATTAAAGATTCATTTATAGACATTCTTTAAACTTACATAATTCATACTTTTGAGAAAAAACTTACCTATAGGAGAAAACAAAATAGCCACTCTATTGATATTGGAGGATACAGGTCTTTCA
Source organism: Heliothis virescens (assembly GCA_002382865.2). Lineage (NCBI taxonomy): Eukaryota > Metazoa > Arthropoda > Insecta > Lepidoptera > Noctuidae > Heliothis > Heliothis virescens. Next base: position 5,829,125 of record NWSH02000525.1, on the reverse strand, counting down.
AAATAATAAAAAAAAAATAATTATCGGTGTATTATGATTATGATAAATGAGGATAAATAACAAAAACACATGATACTATAGGCGCCGAGTCTACGAAATTACTTGCTTTGGTCTACGAAATTCCTACACTGGCTCTACGAAATTAATGTTGGGTCTACTAAATGAATAATTAATACCTAATAACTATCTATTATAGGTTTATCTACTTTTTCGGTTCATCATCATCCTCATCTTCATCATCGGGGTTTGCTTTTGAAAAAATATGTAATTTTTCCAAATCAGCCGGGCGAACGAAGCCAGTCTGCCGACGTTTGAGCTCTTTTTTCTGTGCCGATTTATCCTTGGAGTCGGGTTGGCTGATTGCTACTTGTCTAAAATTGAAAAAAAAATATAAAAGACACAAAGTAAATTAACTACTTATGTAACTATAAAATAGAACAAACTTTTCCCTTGACTAGTGGGTGGCACTTTGGATTACAAATATCTCTACAACTTCAAGTTTCTAGATTTTTAAAAGTGTAAATTGAACCCAGAAATGGGTTATCATTGAAGTCCTGGCAGATATTTTTAGACCACCTTAGGTAGGTATATATAAAAAGCTTGCACCCTCTCAATTAAATCAAGTCTATATGTCATACAGGACAATCACCTAGTGTAGGGATGGTAATCGTCATCGTCTTCATCATCTTCATCGTCGTCGTCATCGTCAGCCGATTCCTTTTGGAACTGGCGTATTCTAGCTAAATCTTCCGGACGTACAAACCCGGTTTGACGTCTCTTTATTTCTCTGTGCGTGTCTGGTGCAGTGGCTAAGCTGATCGATACTTTTCTAAAAATAAATAAAAGTAAATTGGAAACAAAAAATGGCAAAAAACAAACTTCTATCAATCTATACTTATGTATTTAAATAAAATAAGTATAAAGAAAAGGAGAACAGACAGAGCCTCACTGCTCGATAAAAAAATATTTTAAGCACCCTTAATGATGGTGTCTTTTACCGTTAGCGATCGATATCAATGTATTGCCAGTGCAGTAAATGTTTAAACTCACTTATCACGATGGGCCTTGTATTCTTCTTCAGCAATTCTAAAACAAGTGAAGCATGCGTTATTATAATGTCGGTACCATATTTATCAGCAATTGATCAATAAATTAGACCTACAGCAGACGTTAATATATGTATACTGTGTTTAACATTTATTTTATTATTTAGGTTCTACCTGTCCTCAGGTCCGGTAATGGTTGATGATACCTAGACACAACTAAGGTGTCTCATATATCTATTTCTACTCATATTTCTATTTTACTTAAAAGGTATGTAATGTAAATTTAATGTTTACCTGTATTTTCGCAGGACCTCGTCGGTAATCATATCGGACCTGAAAAATTAATGTTCAATGTTTTAATTTTATGTTTTCGAAGCTCATTAGAGTTTGGCATTGCAAACAATATCACCTAAACCTCAAAATAAGCTTACCCTTTTTGATTCTCAAATAAGTTAAACTTGCCACTTTTAGCCACCGCTTTCACGGTAAATCCAGCAAAACTCACGCGATCAGCATTTGACCTAGAAAATTAAATATAAATTATATAGACTTCGTAATGAGATTAAATTGGTTGCAATTGCTAACTTATATTACGACTAATGAAACGTGTGACAACGAAAATGTGTCTAATTCAAATTTTTTTGTTTGTTTGTTTTTACCCTAAACTACAGAACCGATTCGAATAATGCTTTCTCAGTTGGGAAACTCACTATTTCGAAGTAACATAGCTTATATTTTATCCGGGCACGGGCAGTAGTTGCCACGGGACGCGAGTGAAACCGCGAAAAAATAGCTAGATTTTAGTAACTTGGACCAAGGTATTTGATGAGTGTTATGGTGAGCGCATTCCTATCAGAATCAATCGTGGTGATCGCGGCGAAATCTTCATTATGAAATCGTATTTAACTTCGCAAACTCGTAGATACAATATAGCCGAATCGACCGAATTTGGAAGAATCACAGATATGAAAGATGAATTTAGTACAATAACTTCATCAGTCGATCCAGACAGGCAGCGTTCACCATATACTTAGCACCCTAAGTAATAAAATAAATAGATTTACTGTAGGTATCTCTTGATTTCTCTCTCTTCCTCAGAATCTATACTTTGTTCTGTAAATAAATACATAGCGTCTATTAGCAGGACATATTCGATTGTTATCAAAATTAAGTACAAATATGAAATAATGAACATATTACCAGATGAAGATTCTGAAGAAGGACCTTCAAATAACGCTTGAAATATTTCCGAGGGGACTGATAGTCTTTTTTCTTCGTGCTTATGTCTTTTTCCTCTACCGATATCTTTGTCTAAGTCCATTTCGAGGCAATAGTCTCCTTGTAGCAGTCTGTAGAATAGTAAAATATTAACGTAATAAGAGATCAAACACTAGGAATTAATAGGAATTTTGATTTAAATTGAGAAGAGGATAAGAAAAACCAACTTCTTAAGATCGAACGTCGAGTCAACCTCTCCAGGATATGGCACGTCTGTCAAAGGTATATAGAATGGTTTCTCAGGCTTGACAACAATGCTACTCGCTGGCGCTGTCGTCTGCTTATAAGAATATTCTTCGGGCGCATATTCATATTCTTCAACATCGAAATCGTTGTTTTCCCCCTTATCAGCCGCCGGCGTAGCTCTCCCGCTACGTTCAGCCTGACTTTTTTCTAACTGCTTTTCTATTTCTTCTTTTTTTCTTATGAACCTAAACAATATTGTATATCATTAGTTGGTTTATGATTCTTATGTCGTGATTACGTCGAGAACTTTCCATTGAAGCCATTCACTGACCGTTGTGTTGTACGTATGTTATTAGCGGCTTCTTCACCAGTAGCATCTTCCCCAGCCATTTCAGCTTGCAGACGATTTAAGCTCCTAAAATCTGCCTCCAAAAATACTTTCTCCAGCAATGCCTGAATTTTTATAGATGACCGATGTAGTTATAACAATATCATCAAATATTTAGTTAAAATTGCAACATTGAAAGTTACCTCGTAAAAAAGTTCTCCTAGGGCTATGAGGTTTTCTATATGGCCTTCTATATATTTATTGGCTCCTCTATTAATCATAATATCATGGCAGTCCATATTTAAAATGCCAGCCTTGTACATAATAATTTCCTGTTTCGGAGACTCGTACCACTCAGGAACATTTTCTATTTTCTTCAGAGTTTCTTCGCCATCAATAAGTTGCCCAAACGCTACATATTTACAAGCCATCCACGGTTGTGGTTGCAATAGAACGAAAAATTGCGTTGAGCAGTCAACATGTCTATAATTAATAATTAAATTAAATATGATTTTAATGCATTACATTTCACAGTTACTATGTATTTACGGTGCAGCTTACATTATAAGTTTTAAGTGTTACTTATTGAATTTGTCTTACATTACAATGGCGACAAGATTGATTAGCCATGGAGAGCTCGAACCCAGCATTATCACCCGCCTTATTTACACAAATAATAAGCTACGCTACCGTACCGAGTATACTGGGTAAGTACCTAAGGTATGTACGGACAAGTTTAGCACTACTAAATTAGCAGAAGGAACTTCAGCTGACCCCGTAATGCTACCTACTCCGATTAAACAAGTGCCTTTAAGACGACGGATGGTAGGCGTACCCACCTGCCATCATTGGCCATGCCGAGAACTCCTCGCCTATCATGTGGAACAATAAAGTTTTCGCAGTCTAATTCAGTATCTTTAAGACCAAATCCTCCGCACTGAATCCAGCTGTCTTTAACGATGCGATGAACAGGAGTTCCCGAGTAGCCACCTTTTGTCTCCTTACAGAGACGAAGAAAATTTTCACATGTTCGAGGTACTATATCAGAGTACAGCTGGAAATAAAACATTTTAAGGTTGTGGTTTTGGGTGTTGATGCGAATGCGTTAAAAATTGGGTATAAGAGCCTAAAAATAAAAAAAATGGATTTGCTGAATTTGAACCTACTTAATTCAAATTATCCTAATTCCAAAGCAGAGAAAGGAAGGAATAAACGAGCCGTTAGACCCATATGTATTANAGTTCGAGGTACTATATCAGAGTACAGCTGGGAATGAAACATTTTAAGGTTGTGGTTTTGGGTGTTGATGCGAATGCGTTAAAAATTGGGTATAAGAGACAAAAAAATAAAAATAAAGGATATGCTGAATTTGAACCTAATTCCAAAGCAGAGAAAGGAAGGAATAAACGAGCCGTTAGACCCGTATGTATTAGGTGGGCACCTATCAAAAACTACTGCTATTTCGGTCTGTACCTCTATGTACGACTTCCTCACAGAACATGCCTGCGGTTACTAATTAAAGTACTTAAGTAGGTATTGTATGTTCACCTTACCATAAATATCATGGTTCCAATTTCTTCACCGTCAATTGAAATTTGGAAGTAAGCACATGGCCTCTGTAAAGCAATATGATAGTATTATGATATTATGATATGATTATGATATATGATAGTATATAGTCGGTGCACTTATTTTGAGACTATCAAGTCCTCTTACTTTTTAAACTATGTTGGAGCCAGCCAAATGGGATACAGCAGTATTATTAATCATACAAAATATCTGCTCTATTTAAGTATCTATTACTTTGACTTTATGGTGTTGTCTGTCTACGAAGAACTTCGGCAACAACCACGTGGTTGCTAGGTAGGGAATTACGAGATCATTGTAATTTTGTTCTTGTATCTATCTACCCCTGTGATACTACAATGAAGCCAATCTAAGTAATACTAAAACAGGTTACGAGAAACAAGCATGCTTACTCCAGACGACTTTATGAAACTAGAAAACTGTTTGACCGCTTCACCATAATAATCCGGTTGCAAATAATACATATATTTTGATTCAACTAATTCCTTCAGCTCTTTCACTCCTCCGAGGAATTGGTCATTCATTAGGACAGCTACTTGAGATAGTAAGCAATAAACCGGGCCACCATATTTGATTTTTAATTCGTTCCATACTCTTGACCATTCCACGCCGGTTACAGCTACAAAGCATTATAGTATGTACCTATGTACCTATTAGGTATATTTTTACAAGTATATGTACCTATTAGGTATATTTTTACAAGTGGCTACGCTGTGCTATGCTATACAAAAGCAATATAGGTCCTATTGCGTGGCTTTGAGGGGGAGCTTAGAGACTTGACTTCTTGGAAGTAGATTTGAGACAGAGCATTCCATAAATTATGTTGAAAGGAACCTACCCTGTATAACTGGAGTTTCAAAGTATCTCCATCTATACTTGTGTAGTCCTTTTACTAGATCTAAAGCATAAATGAATTCCTTTGTGGTTCGGTTCCCTATAACTGTGAACTTCGTCCGGTGGACACTGGGCTCTTTTTCTTTCTTGGGTGGTGGATACACGGGGTTCTTAGCAGAATTATGCCCATATTTAAACGTGCTCGCGTAAGCGTCCTTTATATATTTTTCCCATGGGTGATGTGTTACAATTTTTTCTTTGAGCGGAATTTCAGGATTAAAAAACGACATCGTAGGACAAGAACTGATTTATTTATTCGAGTATGTAATATAGTTATTTTTTTTAATGTAGTTATAATAGGTATGTTTGTATTTTATGGCTAAGATAAACTGCCTATCAAAATATTCTGTTATACATATAACATACCATCCTGAAGTATTTTTGTTACTTAAATTGAACTTTTTAATCATTTAAAATTAAGTGATTATATAATTAGTAACAACTACGAATTTAGATAAAAAAAACACATCATAATTATAAATTCACTTTTTACAAACGTTTTACTGTATGTCAGGCATCAGTCAATGTCAAATATTACGATTGTCAAGCATATAAATGTCATTCTAATTCTAACAAAAATAAAAACTCGTACATCTGATTTGATTTTTACTGATTATTTAAAATGTTTATAATTTAAGCACTATGATAATACTTGTTAAGCATTGTTAGCTAGTTATTCGTAGGAATTTAATGATTGTACACACTAAGTTTCTAGAATTCAGTAAAAACATGAATACTACACACACTCAGAGTTTTTCTGCAATATGCGGTGAACTTTGCAATTTAATGTATTTAAAAGAATACAGTAGAGAAAAAGCCAACAAATTAATAGACGAGCTGAATGCAAAGCCTTATAAAGTGGATTTATTTGTACGGAAACATGTAAGCTTCATAGGTTATCTTAGTTACAATTTACATACGTAAAACAATGTTTAAAATGAGTAAGTGTAAAAAAAGACATATTTTCCAGGATGCTGCAACTTTAATAACAGCTCTTTGCCTAAACGTGAAGCCAGCAGATGAGTTTTTAGCGGCTAAAACATCACACCTTCTAAACAGTATAATAACAAAACAAAACCTACAATTTGAAACTGATTACCTTTGGAAAGTGATATCATGGCACATTGAATGCTTGAGAAAGTGTTCAGATATTGTGTTACCTGATATTCTTCATAGTCTGCAATGTATCTTGCAGTCTAATCCAAATGCAAGCCATAAGGTTAGTACATGTTTCTTTGCCATTGATACTGCTACGACTGACTGCAAACTTTTATAGTTTCATGTACAGACGACAGCAGGTCAACGTATAAAAACCACTTGAACATTAACCTACCTCTATTGTGATAAGGTTGAAAATCTACTGCAGAAATTTGACAGACTGGGTAACTTGATATGCTATCATCTGTACATAGCATTTTTAACTATATTTCCTTTTTACAGTTTACTGAACAGCTAATAGGAACTCAAGGGATTCTCATTAAACTCATTGATTCCACTAAGGCTGAGCTGAAAGTCCAGAACAGTTTACAAATTCCTTTGATAGTGTTAAAATGCATTATATGCATAATTTCAACTGCAGAAGATGGTAAAAATGAAACAAATGTGGCTCCAGCACTCAAAGAACTGATCTCAGAAATAGTTGTTAAGTTTTTGATGAAAGGATACTCCAAATCTCAAGATGAATTTTTATACTGCAAGGTGAGTAAATTAAAAAGTTAACAGTAGATACTAGCTGTTCCCCATGGTTTCGCCCGTGTCCTGAGATTTTTTTTATATCATATGATCCTTCTCCTGACAACAACAAACAACTAAAATATAATCACTGGAATCGGTCCAACTGTTCAGGCACAATTTGATGACTAGAAAAAATTGGGGGTGATTTTTATATTATAGATCTAAGATGATTTTTTACTTTAGTAGCAGAATAAATTGACCAATTTCCTAGTTTTTGTTGAGTAAAATTTTTGTTCATTACTTATTTATAACTAAGGCAACATATTATATTTTAATTACAGGTAGTAATATCTGCATTGCGGGTGCTATCCCAACTTTATTTCAATGATGTCAACATAAACATACCTTTGCCCGAGGTGATGGGGATCTGTCGGTATTTCATACTCTATGGGCTGGTCACACAGACCGGCCCACCTGAGAAAATAATGCCTGCCCAACAGTCTATAGCCATGGTGCCTGAGGTCCAAACTCCTAATCCTAAGGGTGGAAAGGTAAATATAACTTTTGTATACCAAGTTGAAGCTGACTGCTTCAACTTGGTATAAAGAAGCTAAAAACAAATAAGTAAACTAATATGCATATTTCGTCTAAATATTAAACTAACTTTTGATATCAAATTACAGAAACAAAAACTAAGAAAACAAAGAAATAATGCAATAGAGAGTTTAAAAAAAGAAATTCCAGTGTCAGACCACAGTCTCATGAAAGATGTTGACAACTTTGAAAATAATTCTGCTTACAAGCCAGCCAGTCGGAACTACTTGGAGCCTCAAAAAGCCAAGAACACCTGGGCATTGACCAGCGATTCTGATATGTCTGACGTGGAGAATAGCAGAGAAGTTAAACTTATTGCTTTGAAGTCTAGAGTTAGGCAAAGTGCCTCTAACCTTCTGTTGGTTTTGGTTAAAGTAAGTATTATTATTTAATACTTGCTGTTTTTCTGCGCTTTTACCCACGTCCCTGGAAATTTCTTTCCGTACCGGGATAAAATATAGCCCATGTTACTTGAGGATAGTTTAGCTACTCAAGAGTAAAAGAATTTGTCGAATTGGTCCAGTAGTTTTGAGCATAAAAATACTCTTTGTCTACATCTATCTTGGTTTTATTATAATACTATCTTGATTTTATGATAATATTGGTCTACTGTTGGAAACAAGCTTCTTCCTTTATTGTTCTACTGTTGTATGCCATATACCCACTGTCTTCAATTCCAGAACGAAAATAAATGTATGAAACAAAACATTTCAGGTAAAACAAAAGCGTGAAATATTTGGTTATTGGTGGGCTCTTTTGCCTGATTCGCCGGATTCCAACAATTGGTCAACCAGTGCCTCTGCTAAGAAGACCCTCGCATACTGTGCTGTGACTGACCCCATTGCCAGCAGTCGGGCAAGTGTGCTCAGTGTTATGTTGGCACTCCTGTCTAGGTCCAGGATGTTTTTATCTCATGCTGAGAGCAGGTAAGAAGAACATTAATTTGGTATTATATTTTGGTAGTTCTATAAAATTTACAGAAGGAGTCAATGTGATATCATTATACAACAATAGAATCAGTACAAAATTCTGCATAATGCCAAAAAAGACAATGGTTTGATGGAATATTCTAAATTCAATTGCAGTAAAAAAGATAGATCCTCTTTCATCCCCTTCTCGGAATCTCTCGGCTACATGATCACTTGCCTTCACAAAGTGTTCACCAGTATTTTGGAGAGCGAGAGAAGTCACGCGGTGATCATAGTCGCGCTAAAATGTTGCGCAGCGTTAGTACAGGCGACGCCGTATCATAAGATGAAGGAGGGACTTATCAGCCAGCTGGTTATGTCCACGAGGAAATTTTTGGTGCATAGAGGTGAGTGACGAATCTTATAAATCCTTTAGAAAATATTATTTATACTAATATTATTAACTACTGGTCCGATTTGAATAATTCTTTCAGTTTTAAATAGCCCATTTATCGAGGAAGGCTATAGGCTACTTTTTATCCGGGTGCGCCGATTAGTTCCCACGGGTCGTGGGTGAAACCGCTGGCGGAATCTATACATATAATAAAACAGTAAAAAAATCGTGTCTGTACATTTAATATTTTTACAAAACAAAATATGTAGGGTTATTAGAAATTGAAAGATGAGTAAGAATTCGAAAAAAATTTTTTGTCTGTTTGTATGTTTGTATGTTTGAATGTTTGTTTGTTTGTTTGTTTGTTTGTCTGTTTGCACACGCTAATCTCAGGATCCACTGGACGGATTTAGATGAAACTTGGCAGACATATAGCTTATATATCAGAATAACATATAGGCTATATTTTTTTTTGGAATTCGCTCTTTAAGGGGGTAAAAAGGAGGGGGTAAATTTGTATGAAACTCCGTCAGTTTTGAAGCTAATTCGATTAAAATTAATATTTGGCTATTTGGTTAGAAATTAAGAATGACGCAATAATTATTTTTGGAAATTCTGCCTTAACGGGGGTGAAAAAGGGGGGGTAAGTGTCTATGAAACTCCGTCAGTTTT